>JAHWFP010033662.1:0-38505 GCA_023313725.1 Lithobius niger | reverse complement strand
AGTATTAGTCGGTGTGATTAGCTTGGCGAAAGAGCTTGGCGTTTGATTTCACGACTTCACACGGCCAAAAAGCTTGGCGGGAATCCTTAACAAGTTTTGTTTTGGGGTACATAGCATTTCTTTTTGGTCCAAATTGATGAAATTCATTTTTTTCCCCCAAGCAATTATGAGATGGAAATACCAATCCAGTTTTCTGGCCCATTTTTTTGGGGGGGAGGGGGGGGGCTTTCGTTTCATTTTGAGGACAGCAGTCACCTTTTTTTTAATATGATTAGTATTTCTTATTAGTAGCCTACTGCACTATCGCCTTTAGATAAGAGAGTAGAAAAGAAAAGAGACAACAAGAAAAATGTCAATAGGCTCACGGAGGATAGGTTCCACGAGAGTGCCGCGACAGAATGCCGCGACAGAATGCCACTTGTCAAAATGCCACCACGTCAAAATGCCACCCTCTACCGACAAAATACCACTTCAAAGTTTTTTACTGATCTTTTTACAAAAATAAAATTCGTAATGACATCGTGATCGTCTGATTTCAGTGCCAACTTTTTTTTTTTACCGGGCTGCTGTTTATATTGCACGAAAGACCTTCCCATTATTCCATGACGTCAACTTGCACAGTCCACCTTGACTGGTTGTGATATACAGGGTGGTGCAAAAGTCTGGAGAAGCCTACAGCCATTCCAAATCTACTAGCATTTTCGGAGTACCACGAAAATGTACATACATATGCTATGGGGCGGGGGACATGTAGTGATGCTAGTTTAAATGACCTTGGAATGGTTCTTCGTGGTCATCATGATACTAAATTTTGAACTACACGTCGTAGAATAGTGGTATAAATTGGATAGGTTTACAGTTCTCTGCAACTATATAATTTACACCACTATTTTACGACGTGTACTTCAAAATTTAGCATCATGATGACCACGAACGACCATTCTAAGGTCATTTCAACTAGCATCATTACATGTCCCCCCGACCCATAGTACATGCATGTACATTTTGGAGGTGTTCCTCTTAGTAGATTTGGAATGGCAGTAGGCTTCTCCATATTTTTTCACCACCCAGTATGTGACTTTAAAAAAATGTTAAATAAACAACGTGTGAGGCTGGACTCTGCGAAGGTGACACCTATCAAGGTTTGTACATAGTAACTGTGTTTATGCATTGTGGCTTTTTAAAAAGATCAGTAAAAAAATTTTTGAAGTTGGGATTTTGACGGTACAGGGTGGCATTTTGTCTGGTGGCATTTTGACGTGGTGACATTTTGACGCGTGACATTCTGTCGGTGATTCCCACGGGAAACCTCCCGTTTTCCCGTATGGTCAGTACGCCCCTAGTCAAGAGTAAGTCCTTGTGCTAGGTTGGGCCAGAGTTATGATCAGCTATTAGGTAACGGAACAAGATCAATTAACAAGCACGTGGAGGGTCATCCACGTCAACCCTTATCGCACAGCCAAACTTGAAACCAAATATAGAAAGAAGGTGAGTGGTCGACAGTTGAACTCAACATGATCTCAACCCACGCACACATCCTATTCCCATTTGCCTCGCCTCTTCATGTCCTTAACCCTAATCAGACGAAACCCCAGACACCAGAACTTTGACCCACTTACTTATCATTTTTTATCTTCGTCCATTGGCGTTAGCTTATTGAAATAAAGCAAGGCAATCGTGTCTAGCAACAGTCTGTAGCTCGTGCAAACAAAAGGAAGTGTCAAAGAAGTCACTGGGGCCTCGGTGTCGTTATTATTCTAACGAGTGCGTGTGCTCACTACGTTACAACTTTCTTTTATTATTGTCGATTTATTTTAACGACACGGCAACATTGAAGCGTAGTTGGACCTTTCTAAACTGCAATCATAAGTCAGTAAGAAAAAAAAAAAAAGAAAAAAAAGTTACCACACGTGGACTACTCGAACCTAGATCACGCACTTTGTTAAGGCCAAGTAAAATTATTTTTTACATCGGCGGCCCCCTCCCCCCCCCCCCCCCCCCTCCGCGTGAGAATTTTTTTATGAGTGTTATCCTTGCAACACAGAATATGTAGCCGCCTAAACTAGAAGGGGTGCGAGATGTTAACTTTCGCTTTTCGCCAAAGTCCTACGGTTACTATACAGACCCAAAGGTGCACGTAACAATTTCATAGGTCCGTTATTTGGCCATGTCGTGTTTTTGCAAACAGTTGACTCGTCGTGCACGTTTGGATCTGCTTGATCTTTCAGTTAACCTAAAAACAGTTGTTGTTTTTTTTATTTTCGTGTGAAAAAATTTTTTGAACAATTTTTTTATTGTAAGTAAAAAAAAAGATATACGTTCTTCCGTCAAGTATTTTAAAATGCTAGGATGCTAAAGTAAATATCAATAAATTTCTGTGACCTGTGCAGCCACATCCACCAACCAACTATACCTTCACTGTCTAGCTAGAAGATGTTCAACCTTTCTTACTGACCTGAGAAACACAAAGATATATAGAAATAGGCGGAGGGAAAGCAACTTAGTTTGAATTTTTCGTTAGTTCTTTTTAAATAACTGTACCATAGACTACCATTTCAATTCTGCCTTACTAATTCTGTCTGTCTCCACCTCGGGATCGGTTCCGATCGGGTGCGAATGGTGCGCCCTTCATTTTCCTGTTAAAAAAAAATAATAACAAAAACGAAATTAACAAGATTCGAACTACTTTTACATATTTAATTAAGGAAACGGAAGGAATAAGTACAGTCTACACTACGATACTTATTAAAAAGAGTAGGAAGATAATTAAATTTTACGACTAACGAAAAAATATATTTTATTATGAACATTTTGGAACAAACCCTCCTCCTTAAAAAATCCTTGATTCTCTGTGATCTATGTATGTATGTTTGTATATGTTTGTATCTATCTGTCTATCTACGTATCTATCTATCTGTTTGTCTATCTGCCAAAAGAATAATAATTCAGTGCTGTTAAATGCTGTAACAATGCTTTTAAATCTAATTTTAACAATGATGCGCAGATTTGGAAAAAAACGGGGGGAGGGGGATAATGATCAATTAAACACGATTACAGTACGTAAGTTGACCTACCTACTTCTCCGTTTAGACGTCACACTAGCGCCACCATAGCTGATAATCTAAATGTAACATTTTTTAGTATGGTCTCTCTGTGGATTATCTGTTTTATGTTAATTTGTTCGTTATTCCGGCCTTACCTGCCAAGCATGCTAAAAATAAAACCACGTTAGTTACGACCACGAAGTTTTTGGTCAAGATCGTGATAATACTTCATGTTGGTCTGTTGGTTGGTCGACATTCAAGTTCGGAACTATATATGAACGAATGTTAGTTGGGTATTGGTATCAATGAAACGTTACGATTATTCTTTTTTCAGCCAGGCTTTAAAACTGTTTTAAAAGGTGCATGTTGCTGGGTGTATAGGAATGCACGTAGGGCCGATCCTGTGGGGGTGGAACTGAGTGTTCGTCACGCCTACGCTTTCCATTCAGGGCGTGTCAGGGGGGCGGGGGGGGGACTAGCCCATCTTCCTCATCCCCACGACGTAGGCTACCCACCATTCAAAATGTTTTCACTTACAAAAAATGCAATACGTATACAAGTCGGCTTTATATACGCTAACTTATATTTACACGCAACTGAAGATGAATTTGCTGTAGGTCCACTGAAAAAGCTAAAAAGAAAATATTTTTTTTGTACGGAAACTATGACTCATGACTCCTGTGTGGAAAACTCCTGGACGACTTGCGTGTATTTGTTCCTAGAAGAACGACGGCTGCATTGCTGAATTAAAAAAAACTAAATCAATAAATAAAATAAAAATAAAACATCACTAACTACTTCCAGAGTTAGGGCAATGGAGTTTTGCACTTAGTCGTCCCTATATATGTCTTCAACAAGGGGGTAAGTTTCAATAAAAACTCCTTGAAAACATGCCACTTTTAAAACCAGTCCTAAAGCCTACCTCCATCCCAGAATCAGGAATTGGCCCATCAGTCGTGTTACAGTATATTTTTGCATGTGAAGCCTAGTCATAGAATCCCTAACTTAAGGCACGTGCCTCCATGCTGGCTGTCCTGCATGACTCAGTTCTGCAACATTAGCACAAACATGTGTAAATGTTGCAAAAGTTTTTCAAGTTATTTTCCTGTTTATTTTACCCCCACGGACGAGACGGTTTTGCTACTCTCTGAAAGACGCTGTGTTCTGACAGTACACATATCTCTATGTATCCAGCATAGCCAACACACCGAGTTGTGCACTAGCAGTAAGCTATACACGTGCTTTCTACAGAAGAATGTGTTCTGTTGCTGCACAACCTGTGTAGGCACTGCTATTACACAACACGTGTGTTGGCTGTGCTGGTACAGAGAGATGTGTAGTGTCAGAATACGGCGTCTTCAGATTAGGCTACATGTTTACTGAAACATGTGAAACGACATAACATTATGCAAAGTCTCCGTCCCGAAATAACCTTAACAAATTAAATGACGTTAAGTCTACTATTTTACACTTATCATTCCTTTTGTGAACGGTTCGCAAGTAATGGAGAAAAAGAAGATCTCGCTAATATTACTAGCCGCGTATACACTTTGAAGGCGTTGTGCACGGACAATACTGTTTACTCAGCTCAGCCTCCATACACGACTTGTATACACAAGTAGGCCTACACATTTTGTATATTATCAATACACGTTCTAGTGCGCATGGTCTGTGTATTACTAGTAGCCTGCACCCAGGACCCCCACAACGTCGGGGGGAGGGGGGGGGACAGGTGGACCCGCTGTACCCATGCCCGTACGGCCTGACAATTTTTTTTTGTCAATTGTGAGTTTTGATGACTATGAGTAATGTACTCGATTTTGTGCGTATTGTGAATTATTTGTATACTTCCAACAAACAACAACTCCAGTCCAACGGCAACGACTACGGAGCAAACCTGCAGAGCAAACCTGTCAGCTTGTTACCTATAGGGAAGCCTTCAAACGGAAACAGCCCGGAATTTGGAATAAAACTAGCCTATTTTTTTTTAAACAGACTGAACACGGAAGACGCTGTGCGCGGACAGGACCGTAGCCAGAAGTTTTTTTTACCCACAGCGAAAACAAAACTTTGTTAAGTTCTAGAGCCCATGGTTCCCACCAAAATACTGAAATGATTTCTGTGATTTTTTCCTGGTTTTCCGGGGTAATTGAGGTCAATTTCCAGGCCACATACAACATCATAAGAAATTTTTTTTTCAGTGTTACATGTTTATAGGGCTTACACAGTGGAAAACATTAGCCTGATTTGCCGAACTTTTAGGTGTCAATGCAGAGGGATAAGAATAACGTTTTTTACAAGTGACAATGTCATATTAATTTAATATGATTAATCCGCTTAGGCCACTATGCCTAAAAGTGTAACTTTCCAGTTATTTTTTCCTGGGTTTTTCACGCTTTTTTTTTTTTAATCAGAGGATTCCCCGAATTACAACGGAACTTAAATTTCTTGAGCTTTCCAAGTTCTCCAGGCTGATGGGAAACCTGGTGTATTTATTATAAACATCAAAATTAGCTTCACTTGGTACCAGAGTACAGAATACGCAGAACAGAATCACACAGAATCACCGAACCCTTACAATTTATTACCCCCAGCGCTGTACTTCCTGTGTACCAACACAGCCTACACACCGGGTTGTGTACTGCAGTGCACACAGTTTATGCAGTGGCAGTATACACATGCTTTGCCGGCTACAGAAGAATGTGTTCTGTTGCTACACAAACTGTGTAGGCTACTGCAGTGCACAAGTCATATGTTGGCGGTGCTGGTACACATAGATGTGTAGTGTCAGAACGCAGTGTCTTAAGAGAGTACATATCACTGTGTCTTCATAGTGTATCCTTTACAAAAACGTTGGATTTTAAGCCAACTCCCATTTTTCTACACGAGTAAATCGGTGAACAGGCCAAATAATTCAGCAATATTATACAACGGAGTTCAACAATAATAATGACATCTATTTTCTCGTGGTTATTTGTGAATCGTTCAACCTGCTTTGGACGGTTGTACCAGTCTGACACTGTGTGTGGCTAGTGCACAATTTGTGTGGAGGATGAGCTGGTACGCAGTTATGTATACATTATATCGTCTTCAGACTGTAGTTTGTGTCCTTTCTGATTGCACCTGAAACCGTATAGCAAAGTGAAGGATTTGACCATAAAATTTACGTTTGGGAATCCTAGAATCGAACGAATAATGAAATATTTATTTTATATTTTAATAATGATCAACTTAGCCATGTAACTGGCCTCCGTAGTTTTTCTTTTTACTGATGCCGTTCCCATATAGTTCCGATTAAAACCGAAACAGCTCGGTCGGCATTAATTCCAGCACGGCTTTTTATCTATGACTATATCGGCGTTGGTTCGAATGTTTTAATTTTTAAATGTAGCCTATATCTTTTTCCTTCTGTCATTCCTGAAGTTAATATGAAGCAAAACACACAGTTTGCGTGATTCCAATTTTAATGTTGTAAGGCTTTTACAAAAATAATATATATAGCTTCCAGAATAAACATTTTTCTATGTGACGGTGATATCGACTTGGTTAAAACCCCATATACACTGTATATTATCCACTGTAAAAATATATGTGTTAAAATACACACATTTTGGATACAATCTGCAAAACGTTTTTAGACGTGTTTTGGTTTTTGCGATTTTTAGAGGTTTTGCACGGCATAGACTTGGCAGAGAACTTTTCAAAACATTGCGTTTAGGCCTATAGTGTTGCATTCGTGAAAAACGTTCAAAAGACATCAGCGTTAAATTTGCAACACTTAAACACATGCTTAAAACACATGTAGCAATAAACGTGTTTAAAAAAAACAGTGTTTTTATTATGGTTTTTGAAGTAATGTTTAACGAAAATAAGCATCTTTATCATTGTGTTAGGGAATAAACACTACACTCTGAAACGCAGCGCAATGACAGCTGTAATGACAGCTCATCCTCTAACACGAACTATATACTGACATAACACAGGTTGTGTAGTATAAGTACACACTTCTGACAGAGTTTGTGTCCTGTAGAACACACTATGTACGACTAGTACCCCAATTCGTCTGAAGGCTGATGTGTACAGTGGTGTAATGTTAGTAACCTACACAGTGTCTTCAGAATGTACGGTTTTATTTCAAACACTATAGGCTACTGTGTTGCTGTATGTCTGAAGCAGTTATGAGTTGCAGATTGAACGCAGTGTTATTTTAAACGCATTTCGTGCAGGGCTGAATTAACGGGGTGCTTCGGGAGCACTGGGCCACAGGCCGAAAAAGTGCGCCTCACGGTCACGAGAAAAATAAAACAAAGTACTATTTTAAATTTTTTTTTAATTACCTTTAACTGAAAAGTTGGTTAATTCGATGTATTATGCACCTTTGTGTTGGACTGGGGAAGGGGACACATTAAATCTTAAGCACCAGGCCTCTACGAGGCGTATTTCCGGCTCTGATTTCACGTCTACAACACTTGATTTTGAAAGGTTTCTTTTGATCCCATGCTGTTTTTAAGACGTTTTGTGTGTTTTTCAGCTAAAAATTCTAAAACGTTTCTGTATAAAATGTGTTTACGTTTAAACACACATTTTTACAAAATAAACTATCATCTCTATTAGTCAATCAATTTACAATAGCCTACACAATTGTGTACGCGTAATTGAGAATACCATAAATTCCTTAAATTTTTGTGACACTTGTTATATCATCTTGTAAATTTTATGTACTGGCTACAAAATTTACAAGATTAGCCTATATAAAATGTGTCATAAAACTTAACAGAAAATTTTTGCTCATATCAACACACAATATTGCGAATTGTAGTTAGATATATCTCCCCGTACTTTCGATTTTAAAACCCCACCAACTCTGCCCGCATTATAATTCCAGCAAGTTTTAGTCTTCTGTATACAGCCGTACCGGCTGAGAAGACTATTGCAACGACTTTGTCCGTCCGTCCGTCGCTTTTTTCAACTTCGCTACGGTACCAGATATTGACGACCATTTTTACAACGTTAGATTCAGTGAGAGAAGTTAGTTAATTAACAGGGCAAATTAAAACATCGTTACTTCCTTATAGCTAATAGAATTCTTCGACGTGACTAAATTAAATAATAACATTTGATCGTCGAATTAAAATCCTAAGGTAACACTCAATAAAAACAAATGGATTTTAGCCTCGTCGCATTATTGCATGAATGAATAGGCTTACCGTCGAACCAAACTCTCCATTAGGCCTATTTTTATTTGTGCACCTTCACAGCTGTGAGTTTCGTGGGGATACGAGCTCTAGTGCTTTTTATAAGCGACAGAGCCGTTTTTTGTTGAGTTTGTTTTTTGTTCAGTTATCAATTAGTTGGCCTATTTCTCCGTACTGAAGCTTTATGAAATATTTCAACTGAATTTTTTTAATTAAGCTTAAAAACGAAAATTAGGCCTAAAATCATGTTACCATGGCAACGTCAAGTTGCTACGAGTCGCTGTTGGCTTCATCAACAGCGTCTCTCTCATCACTTTCGTACTACCACTGGTCTATATATAGGCTACGCTACGTTGCGCGTTACGTTGTAACACTGTAACTGTGTGCCTGTAGGCGCACTACCGTGTTGCAAAAATGAATAGGCTTACTATACAATCCATATCGCCGTTAGCTGCTACTTACGAAATTAAAATTGCTGGTTAAAATTACGCCTAAAATCTAAAATAGGCCTAAAAGCTAACACATTTTTAACCGACAATGATTAGTATAATAGAGATAGTTGTTGTAGTGCACGATAGAGGAACTGTACAGAAGACCGTATAGAGTGGAGGAACTGTACAGAAGACCGGTGCGACTAGGCAGTTGCTGTAGCCGCTTGTTTTTTTTTTATTTATTTTATCTATATAGGCTATCCGCACTGGTTCGAGTAGGGGGGGTCGAGTAGGCTACCTCATTTTTAAATGTAGGCCTATTTTTTTCCTTCTGTTATTCTGAACAGAAAATGCCAATAGCCTATACTGACATCTTTTTATTGTCGAATTGTTATGCCACTTTTCATATAATCTTATAAATTGTGCTTTCTTTCCGATGGTAAGGGGATAAACAAAGCTGTCATAATCTATATCGGTTGGTATGCACCATGCTATACGTATGCATGTATCACGCTACGATTTAATATCCATAACTGCACCTCATTATGTGCGAAAACCCGTAAAATTTGGAAGAGCGCTGTGGGGACTTTCTGACATTTACCAGTGAGTAAAAACAGTCCTTGTTCCCTGGAATTGAAGTTCAAATTATAGTTCGTTACATTCGAGTGAACTCTAATCCATTTTTATTTGTGCACCTTCACAGCTGTGAGTTTCGTGGGGATACGAGCTCAGTGCTTTTTCTAAGTGGCAGAGCCGTTTTTTGTTCAGTTATCTATTATTTGGCCTATTTCTCCGTACCGAAGCTTTATGAAACATTTCAACTCCTGACTCGTCATAGTATTGTAGTAGATAATAGCTAAAACTTTACTGATACCTGCTAAATGTTATTCCGGTATAACAAAAGAAATAGCCTACGTAAATTCAAGTAACATGAAATAATTTATGTATGTCGCCCGTAACTCTAGAGTTTAAAATGAAAAGTTTATTCTTAATTATCAATAATACAGATAAACGTTCAATCAAATTTTGAACACTTCCTTTCAAGGATCCTACCGTAAATCTTTTATTCAGTAAACAAGAAACTGAATAAAACCTATTAATTAAGTCAAATTTGACAACGCTAGAGATAATAAAACGTTATTGTTGTTTTATAATGAAGTTAAAGATTTGTTGTTTTTTCTGTCTGACCCACGTTTTGCAACATTAAGTCAAACCAGTGCAAACGTACAAAAAAAAATTTTTTTCGAGTGTTACGCAATGCTATGGCCTTTTAGGACATTTCATATACAGTGCGAAATTCGAACAAAAATATAAAAACTCAAAAAGTTCAAATCCGTTTAAAGTTGAATTTCAACGAACTCCTGTTTCTATCCTTCTACAAAATAACCGATTTAACCCGCCAATGGAAATATTTTACATTTTGAAAATCCAATAAATTTGTAGTCTTTTACAATTTTGAGCTTTCGTAATGCGATGCGACCATTACTGATAAAAAAAAAACTATGAATTTAAAAAAAGGGGGGGTTTATTTTCGTAAACGAGGTTGTCCTGGTGTGAATGGCCAACAAACCAAACCAGGCAGGCGATCGTGTTCCTCGAATTCCTAAAGTGCACGGCCATTGTTTCTTCCAGCTCTCAAAGAGAAGACTCGGCATTGGTCCTCAGCTCGAACGCCCGTTCCTTGCCAAACCCGAGGAACTAGGGGGGATAAAAAGGAGGGTTTTGGAAAATGGGAGCGATGCCATTGGCTTACGGGCTTTCAGGTCGGGCCAATCGCGAGCTGCGGTACATCGCTCCGGCTCGGGGTCGCCATGGTGAGGAGCGCCCAGGTCGAGTGTTGCAGTTGCATCTTGGGGACGACGTGTTTGTTGTGTGCCTCTTTTCACCCGTTTGATGCCGCCCCGGACTTTTCTTTATGAGATCCCACCACAATAGGCCTAAACCCCGACCTCCTCCCGTGAGGTTAAGACGTGGGTTTTTAAAGAGGATGATTGTGAGGGCGACCGCTGCGTGATCGCTAGCAGCTACACGCCGTGATGACAACGGCTAGGCGGCTAGGCTTAAAACGTCGGGACAAACCACCCACGGTGACCGGGAAACAGCCCCATACCTCCTGCCTTCGCTGAGCCTCCACTGACCCTGGCTTAAAATCTCGTGAGTTGCTTGCATTAGAATTCGATACGTACCGTACAACATTGCACAATCAACCCCCCCATCCCCTAATCGTCATACATCTTACGCCATATGAACATTTCCTTCCGTTTATATAGTTATATATATAGGCTGTATTTAAATTTACAATGTTTGAGCACTATATTTATTTACTATTTTCCCGGAATAGGGTGTAGGCTATACAGCATCATAATCACAATTTGTGTTTTTTAAGTAATGGTTCCAATTTCAAATATACACTAGACATTTTAGTCGCGTGTGTCTTGCATAGCCTATATATACTTTGCATTTTGCCATGCTTTGCGATCGGCGTGTGCATGGACGCACGTGCAGGCCTATTACTTTTTTTTTTGCTTTGTCGTGAACAACTACTTCTTGGTTCTTTTATCATCACTGTTCGCACATTAATGTGTGTATATTCTGTTACAACTTTTAAAATTTGGCAGTATCTATTTTAGGCCTCTACGGCACTACTATACGCAGTCTATACTACGCAGTCTATACACATTTGGAAAATAAACGTTCGTTGAAGTTTGTTTAAATCGTAGATCGGCGCCGCTAACGAAGCGAATTAGGCCTAACTGCGTATAGGCCTACATCGTCCGTTGAGCCCTCCGTTAATCTTCGATCACTATCATCAGTGAAACATCGGAAAAACCGAGATTAAGCTAATGGTTAAATATAAATAAAAAATTATCGTTCCGTCAGAGTGTTAAAACACAACATCGACTTCGATAAGACCCATCCTCACCCACGTTTTAGCGATGCTTCACGTTAATTGGTTGTGGACAGTGTATTTTCTGCTTAACATTTTTTGGTACCAACTATCCTACAGGACAAGACGCATTTTTTCAATTCAGTTGCTAATGACTACAAAAAAAATCATTAAATATCATTTGTGTGGGTGGTTGCTTATAAGCTCATTTTTTGCAACACCTGTGCAACATTTTTTAATGGAATCTGATTTAACAAAATGGTTATATTACTCTATAAATATTAATAAAGAGTAAAGTAGAGGAAATGAAGTTCACTCTTGACAATAAATTGACTTTAGACAACCATTCGATATATAAACATTCTGCAAAAACAAGTGTTATAAAATAAACGTTTTTAGACGTTTTAGCTGAAAAACAGACAAAAGTGTTTTACAAATATCAGTGGCAGAAAACGTTGCAGACGTATGAAAAATGTTTTTTAAAAAAAAAAAACACTTTAGCGTTCGAACACTCAGCACGCTTAAAACACTACGAACACATAAAACGGTATAGTGAACACATGAATACGTTAACGTTTCTCTGCCAATGCTATTTGTAAAACGCTTTTACACGTTTTTCTAACTAAAATATTTAAAAAACACTTGTTTTTTAGCCGTATCGTGAAATTGACGCAGTTTTATTTTAATTCAAATTTAAGTTATGGTTTTTATCGAAGAAAGCAGGAAATATAAATCACATTCACAGGATACAGATCGCTGTAAGATGTAGGCCTACAGAAAATAACACTGATAATTAATTGTGCACTCTGACATTGTGCTACACAGCAATGTGTACCAGCTCAGCCTACACACGACTTGTCAATACGGCAGAACACTTTCTTGTGAACGTTTTTCGCTCACAAACGGTATAAATATGAGAACTGACACGGTACATTCGAGTGGAGGCTAAGCTGATACCAAGTGATGTGTAACAGTGCACAACGTGTATGACGGGGTTATATTAAGGAATGATAACTGGATTTGAACCCTCATCTCCGGATGACAAGCCATTCCCACTTGGACTGGACAGAGGTCGTGGGTTCTATAACCAGGTCACATCATTCCAAAGAATTATACTAGTCCATCATAAAGCCTTACTGTTGAATTCTTGTAGTTTTAAAATTTACAGTCAAGTAAAGGTGAATTAAAGTAACTTACTTAATTAAAAGTTATTAAGTAAAGGTTAAAAGAAAAGAATCTGCAATTACGAAACAAGTAAACATGCTCCTGCCATAATATCAGGGGAAGAAAAAAGCCCGTCAACGATGACACGTAAATTTTTTTTTTCTTCCAAAAGGCTGAAAAAATGACGTTTGCTTTTGCTTATTTGTTTTCACAGTTCGTTACGATTATATAGGGTGATTACAAAAGAAATAAGACAGTTTGAAATGTTTGTTATATGAAAAAAGTATTCAACTTATCGATAAACTGTTTTCACCGTTACGTTCTGCAACTCAAGTTTCGCCTAGCAAATCATAGATGTTCAATGTGTGCTCCCTTAGCTGCACGGCATACATCCATGTGATAATTAAATTCCTGCCAAACACAGTTTACCTTATCCTTGTCAAATACGGCAATTGCTGCTGTTATCCATTGCTTAAAATCTTGTGCGACGATTGGAAGGAAGAAATGACCACCTTATCTTTGATGCCCATAAAAACAAGTCACATGTCGTTAAATCAGGGCTTTGTTGTGGCCAAGTCATGAATTCTTTGTTGTTCAATCACACAAAACGCCTTCTCTGTAGAATTTGCTGCCTTTTTGTATAACTATAGTCACGTAACGTTCATGTGATCTATCGAATATATATACCACCATTCTGCGAAACTTCATGAGTTGCAGAACGTGAAGGTGAAAACAGTTTATCGATAAGTTGTGCAGTTTTCGTGTAATAAACACTTCAAACTGTTTATTTCTTTTCTAATCACCCTGTATAATTTTCACAAGTAGCTTGAAAATATCTCGGCCAGTAAAAAATGGCTACAGCATAATTCTCACACAAAGCACTAAATACTTAAAGGTTGAGCACTCTTTAATATTTCACTGTTATAGTGCGTAATTTTCTCCCCATCCACGTCAAATATTTTAAAAACAAAAATACGTACAGTTTATACGGACACTTGCGGATAAAACGGTGCTTTATCTGTAATGTGCAACGTTTTTGTGCAATACTATATAGTTCCTGATGAGCCTCCTTCGTCAGCAGGATATCTCCAGTTTATATACCAAACGTGAGAAAAAATTCTCTCTGAGAGAAGTCCGGAATGTGTTTAGCTCTGTAATTTAGTGCAAAAATATATATAATAAAAAAAAATTCTGAACTTTATCTTTGATCGGGGAACGTGGGTTAAATTTTTTCGAAGTTCCACAACCGAAAAAAAACATCAGTTACTTTCCAGTCTTAAATCAAAGCAGCTAACGAAAAATATATATTATGAGCCTATTAAGAAAATTCAGAGCAATCTCACCAACTTCAGCAAGTGAATGGTTGCTTTTAACGGTTATTTGTTTGAAGTTGTGCATCTACAGTTCATCTACACTAAGAAAATCGAAAATTGGCAGAAACCTGTTACAGTGGTAGCGAACAGATACGACAAAAGTAAAGTTAACACTTGTCGACACACGTTTCACACATTTACCACACTGAGGACAGAATACTCCAGTTCAGTTTTATATCCACCTGAATTCTCGATGAAATTCCCAACCGTTCACCTTCATCAGAAGCACGCTGCACAAAACACACGGTTATAATTCTAGCAAACATCTGCTTTTTGTTGCTCAGTGATTGTGTCAAGTTGATGTGTCCAGGCAAGTGTGCGTACGTCTCGGTGATTCCTCATTTGCCTTCGTGAGACTCCTTTTTCTAGGACTTGAAAGTTCCTGTTTGTACGTCTTTAAGTCAAGGCTTATGGATGATTTATTTCACTGTGTGAACTAAACACCTAGGTGAGATGCCTTCTGAGATGGGGCTGTCAACTTGTGGGGTAAGCTACTTAATGATAGGCTGAGCTTCTCCGGATTCTCAGCAAGTTATATAGCCCGAGCTGTTACTTTCTTGGGACGTGAACAAAGCAGTCCTGACAACTTGCCTTGTCAAACACTTTACTCCCTTGGCATCCCGTTTCTCTTATATTTGTAAGCTGTGTCGTTCTCCCAAGCGGAGGGTTTTGTTTTCTAATTTTGGATCTAATTCTCTCAAAGTGTTCCGGTTGTAGAATGCACTTTCAGCTTTTCGATGAATGTTAACCTTCTCATTGTAATGTTAAACCTGTTTCGAAGGTTGCTTTGGTGTAAACCATTCGTATAAGCAGGTGGAAAATCTGAAGCAAGACTCGGACATCGATTTGCATCAGCTAAATAACAAGGGTGATAGTCCAATAACCCTTCGAGCAGATCCAAGTGCCAGTGCTTCATTTTGTGGACCTGCTGAGGGAGGTGACAATGGAATTGAAGGGAGAGGTGGGGGGGGGAGCATTTAAAGGGTTGTGTCTTGGGGGCCGGAGAAGCTTTTTTAGGTTAGGTGGGTATCTGTGACGACAGTCAATCCCCTGTTGGTGAAAGACTTTCTAGACTCCTTCGCATTGTCGGGCAACGTAGGACCACTGGGTCGAGGTGTGCTGGCGTGATGCCATGCCTTCTTAGTTTCTTGGTTTATTAAATGTCCACGGATTGCTTGGCAGACTGTCCATGCACTGTTGCAGTGCTACTAGAATTTATTTTATGGGGGGGGGGATTGAGGCTTAATGGCGCGTCGACAACTTGGTCATTAGCGCCAACCTCAGTCACAGTGCAGTGGTCCGGGTTGCCACTGCACCACACATTACACATTATTTTATGGTCCCAGCTTTCTTGGGATAAAGGTTCGGTTTTTTGGTTCAAAAACTTTAAGGTTTTCATGGATGCTAGGTGCAAGGGGCAATTTGTCTGTTAAAACAGGAACTAGCTGCACAGTGGAATTGCGTACAGCGGTGAGTAATAGGTCAAGTAATCGACCTTTGCCTTTTCGTTTCAATTAGCTGGAATGAGGCAAGCTTTTAGTTTATGCACATAGACATTAGGGTTAAGTTTCCGAGCAAAAGTCTATTTGGATTTGATGACTTTGGATCAGGAAGGATGAGGCACGAGTGTTTATACTTGATGTGATCGCATGGAGTCGAGTTCATCTTGCATCGCTGACATCATCCAGTTGCCTCAATAGATGTAATGGCTTTGTGGAAGATTTTAGGAGTGATGGGTGTAGATGTCATAATGATCAAATGTCGTAACAAGACTAATGGTACCATCGAATCATCATCAGTATTGGAGTCCAAAATGAAATCATCATTCAAAACTACATCAGCATGTTGTTGTTTGGTTCGTTTTGTAATTGAAGTTTCCTGGCATGTCATTGTTCCGACAGCCTTTGTAGTACCTGGTGGTCGTCCACTCCCATACGTGGTCCATACATAGGAGTGTTGTCGAGGATAGCTGTTGGAGCATCAGCAATTTGTGGTGGTATCTGTCACATCTTTGTAGATGAATTGCACCTGATGTCGGTATCCAAGATCGGATAAGTGGAGTCCAGTAGATCACCACCTTGTATCCTTTTATCAACTCTGACATCACGTGAGAAAATTATGGTCCATGTTTCCAAATGTAGAAGAAGAAAACCGATGCTTTTAGTTGCATAGCCTAAGAATATTGCTCACTTTGCAGTAAGATGAATTTTCTGTAGTGCGATTGAAAGAACGTAATAACGTAAGCACCCGAAAGTGTAGAGATGTCAGCCCGAAAATCGATATCTTGTTGGTGCCCAATGTCCCATCGGTGTTTGTTGAGGACATCCAAATAATGATTTGGTTTATATAGCGTTATGTAAATAACAAGCGGTCTTGATAGCAAAACGCCATAACTTAACCAGCAAATGGCTATGTTCGAGCAATGTAGTAGCTTTTCGTATATTCATCTAAAAATATCGATCCACTAAAGGATTGTCTGTGGCGAGAAGGAAGCTGAGTAGTAGTGCTTCAGCCCTTGCGACGAATAGCTTTCCAGTTGGTATGCCTTCCAAATCAGTTCATTATCGGTATAAATCGTAAGTAGTTTGCAAGATGTCTTATTTTGACGTTGTAAAATGAATGTTTGTAAGGCATTTAGAACATTAAACTTCTGTACGAGGAAGTAAGGAAAGACTACGAGAATAGTCATCAATCAGCGAGAAAAGATAACAGGCGTTTCTATTGGTAGGTTCAGGATGGGTCCCGTGAAGTCAATATGAAGAATGTGCTTGACACCTGTTGGATGTATGGGAGAAACCTTTGAATAAGGAAAATGTCTACTCTTACTAAGTGCACATGTTGAGCGGGGTTCTTCGGTGGCTTGCCAACGTTGTTTACAAATAAGAATGATCACTTTTCAAACTGTTAACATCGAAACGGTCTACAAAATTTAACTAATTGTAATTGGCATGTGTGCTAGAATAAAATAGTTGGTCAAGTTTCATTTCTAATTTGGGTTCGAAACTTAATAGCCAATAAGCTATAGCTGGTTTTGAATAGACCCGAAAAACTATCAAACTGGTGTGTATTCATACCTGACGTTAGTTTGTTAATGGTGGAGTTACGTACTAGGACTCAATTCTCTCATAGTAATTTATGTTAAAAACTACGTTTAATAGCATGACTACATACATTACCACTGATGGTAAAGGATGACATTTGTGCCATCCCTACTCGTTAGCTAGGCTGCGACTAGACCACACTAATTAGTATAGCCACCGGCTGACGTCGAGTTGATGGTTGAGTACCCAGTGTAAAAAAAATCACTGGTTCAACTTATACCTGTGCATCGGATCCTACTGACAAAACCGCTAACCCCAGGGACTGGTTCAAGCATCCAATTTGTGGAGAACACTTTTGCTCCAAAATTCAGCCTTTTGATTCGTTGGCTACGCATCTCGTAACTATTTTTTTGAATTTTCGCTTATTTCTCAAAACTTGAAAACATGGCGTTTGCAACATGGCATCTGAACCTGTTGCTGAAGCTGACGTCACAAGGTTACCTATATAGTAGCATCCTTATCAGTCTATGCTTGGGCAAAGCTCGGCCACTCATTGGCTCAGGGTTTCCTGATGCTGTGAGAGTCGAAAGTAGAAACCAAACAGCTATGCAGGGCAGCTACCAATAATTGAAAAATGTTCCTGAGCTGATTAAATGGTTTGCTACTTTCGTTCGCCATAGCATGTAGTCATGAACGTTGAATATTTGGCTTCCCTTGCAAAATAGTTTTGCAGCAGATGTTGCCATTGTAGGTAATGAGGTATGATGATATACAGGGTGCACATAAAATAAGTACCTGATTACGAATTATAATCGTTTCCTAAAAGAACACATGCGGTTTCGTGCATAAGGCTGAAAAAGTCTCAAAGTTTACGGGTTGTTGTGCGGTTAGCAAAATAAGGAAGTAACGGCGCTTCAGGATGACGTCATCAAGAAAATGGCGTCTCCCGTTGAGAAAGTGCAATGTGTGGTGTGGCTAGTTTAGTCCAATTTACCAATCACAATACAAAGACGCAGGAGGTATTTAAAGGAACTGCACAAGGGTGCACAAGGGCCGGGCAACCAGGCACCGTGGACGAAAGTGTAAGGGAAATCCGTGCATCTTTCGTACCTAGCCCGTCCAAATCGGTGAGATGAGCATCACATGAACTCCAAATACCAAGGTCGATGGTACATAAACGATGAGACTTTACCTTACAAATTACAAATGGGCAAGCCCTGGTGCCCACCAACCATCCACACCAGGAAACCTTTGCACACGTCATGTTAGACCAGATTGACGAGGGAAACGACTACCTGGCGCAAATATGATTCACAGACGAAGCCACATTTGATGTATCAGGAAAGGTGAATGCGCCCATTGTTCGTATATGAGTCTCTGAGAACCCACATGAGGTAAGGGAATGTGTACGGGGCAGCCCGAAGGTAAACGTTTGGTATGGACTCCTACGGGACCAGATTATTGGTCCGCTTTTCCTTGTTAAAAGCTCTGTTTCCAAAGAAGTGTACCAGGACATGTTAGAATCGCGTTTCCTTAGTTGGAAGATAGGCAACCAAGAATAATCTGGCAACAGAACGGTGTACCTCTACATTAGGGTTTGACTATACGTGCAGCCCTAGTCAACACATATCCAGGAAGGTGGATTGGCTGGGATGGGCTAATTTCCTGGCCACTGCACTCACCCGACATAACACCACTTGATTTCTCTTGTGGAGTTATGTCGAGGAACAGGTTTACAAGACGCCTGTACAAGATATGACCACTTTGAAGGAGAGAATAAAGAAGGGGCCCATGTTGCAGTTTACTAACATGTAACAAACGTTTTGAGAGTTTTCCTGTCTTTCGCTGCAAACTGCGTCTGTTTTGGCCTTATTGTTAAGACGTTATTAAAGTTATCAAGTACTTATTTTATGGGAACCCATAGTACGATATTCGAGAAAAAACGCGTGCGTAGAAAGCACGAAGTTGGTAAAGAAATTATGTTAGGCCTATACCTGTTTGGCAATATTGGTTAACGTACGTGAACTAGATGCTGGATGAGGATGGTTGCTTTTCCTTTGAAGCTATAACTGGTCTTGAAACCTTTCTATAGCCGTCGTCATGTTGCTATTGAAGTATCTGTATCAAAGGTTTAAGGCTTATTTCGCTGACCTCATTATCTTGACCAACGGGAGCAGCTACTAAATGACGGATTACGTCGTTACATAGGTGTTATGAATCTAATGCGTTGAGACACAGATTCCGAACATTAACCAGTTTGTTGTAAAGACCTGGGTTTAGTCCAAGACTTGCCCACATTTTACCTTCATTGGCAAACAGTCTTTTTCAAGAGCCAGGCCAACAACACAGCTGTAGCTAACAATATAAACATGACGCTGAATCAACAATCTCAGTCACTCATATTGATGTCACAACATAAATTCAAAAATAAAAAATAAATAAAATTAAAAGCTGTACAAATTTTAAATTTTGAAATAAAAAAATTCAAAATTTAATGATTTTAAAGTATAAAATGTATACTTCACAAATTTAAAAAAAAATTAAGTTTTAGTGCATATCACGTTCATCTGTTAAATCCCGTACGATACAATAAATTAGTGTTTTCTTTTTTTCTTTTTTCTTTGTAAATTGTTATTTCTTTTTTTTTCTTTTTTTATGAGGTGACCTTTGAAAAGAAAGAAAAGGTTCCTATGAATGTAAGATAATATTAAATGCTGAAATTGATATTATTAATTCGAGGCTTCGCCAAGTAAGGCAAAATTATATTACCAGGGCATCATTCACAAGTGAAATAATCACTTCTTGGTGACTATATCCTACGTATCCAGTTATGATATTCCAAAATGTCTGCCTGATGAAGCATGCATGTGCATGATGTCCGAAGTGACGTTGACATAGAGCTATGAAGGTTCCAAGCTGCTTCGACCTCGATTCGTTCTGTGGCAGCCTAAAGAGCTAAAACACTTGACTGAAATGTAGCATTATTTTGTTATTTTCCGCGGAGTCAAAACAGGGCAGGAGTAGGTTTAAGAAAATGTGCGAATCCTAATTTTTCTTTTACAGTATGAACCACACCGTTGTTGCTATTGTTAACAGAATTACGAATAAATAATAACAATAATAGTAATGATAATAATGATAAATAATAATTGTTTATTATTAACAGAAAGAAAGCACGAAACTCGGCTGAGCTGAGTTTGTATGTGCTGATTTACAAAAACAATATTCACACGAATTAATATGCATATTTCTGTACAGGATCATGTAAGTATCAATTTAGTACATGTAATATTAGTGCGTAAATACAAAAAAAAATTAAAAATTAAAATTAGAACTAGAATTAAAATTAATATTGGAACAATTTTAGACAAAACAGTAAACGACAATCTAATCAGTTACAGTTTAGCAACACTGATAAAATCCACTTTTTTATTTCTTAATTTATTCCTGAAGTATGTTTAATATTTCTTAGTTTTAATGGTCTAGTGTTAAAAACAATTGGTACAACATATCCCAGTAGTCTTTTGCCGTAAGACTTCCTCCATTGAGGTTTTAGCCATTCTGCAATTTCTCTTTTATTTCTCAAGACTGGTTCCTAATTTCATATTTAAAGTAATTTCTTTGTATAATACAATTATAAACCATTTGTTTGACTGTCATTAATTAATAATAATAATAATAATAATAATACTAATAACAATAATAATAATTATAATAATAATAATAATAATAGAATAAACACAGTTTCTCAGTTAAAACGCCACATCTGATCACGTTAAAAATCCACTATAAAAGTACTAATAAGTCCTCAAACTGCATTTGTGATTGACAAAATGATTTATTTGAAGTATTTTTTTTTGTTTTTTTTTTAACGTTGTGGTTTGTTTTGTGTTTTAATTAATTGAGGAGGAAAATTAGATTTCCGAAAATTGTAAATAAATCTGTGAAGTTTACAAGCGAGTCCATTGTCAGTGTGGCGTTTTAGTATGCTACATTTGGTTTCAAAAAACGCCGCCTTTCAAGATCATATCCTTATTGACGGATTAACACGTAACCCCTCCCCCCCTCACTTCATTGGTCGAGTTTTTTCACTGTCAGGGTCCCCCAAAACCGCCCGATTACCAAACCCCCTCAAAATGTCTGTCACTGGGCCTGGATGTGTAATGATTTTCAATGGATCTGCAAATTTGTTTTAAAATGAAAAAGTCATTTTTAATAAGCCATCAGGCGTGAAATTTTTTCTTTAAATCTATACTAATTATACAATAACGCAATTTAGCTGCATCACCTCATAACGAAAACATTTAAATGGAATCCGTTTAACTCCCTCAAACCCGATCTAAAAATAAGACAATTAACAAGTAAAAAGTAATCACAATTGCAGGTTTGGACAAGTGATAAGGAAAGGGAAAACTGCTTTCTGTCCAAGGTTATACCTGACAGTGGCCTGAGGGCAACGGATGACATTGCCCACACTTACGTACAGTCAATTCGGTGGGCACGGTATTCGGAACTACGAAGTGTCCAATGGCTAAGAAGAAAAAAAAACAACAAACTAGACTGTAAACAGCAAAAATACAAATAATATTTAAACAAGAACAAATTATCTTTTCGTATAAATAAAAAGTTTAATTTTTTTATCATTTGGTTAAAACCATAGTTAATTGACAGCATAATATCATCTGCAAAGAATATAATGTTTGAATTTTCTAATATAAATTCAACGTCAGTTATGTAAAAGTAAGAAACATGAGACGGCCCAAAAACGTCTTGCGGTACGCCACAAAGAACATCTTCGACAGCACTGTAACATTCAGCAACTTTTGTGCAGGCTTTGCTATTTTGCAGGTAACTTTAAATTTTTGGACGCTGAATCTCATGGTGAAAACCGTTTGTTTCTGTCTGGCACCGTTCCATAGACAATGGGTTCATTTGTCAGCCACTTTAGGTCACTTATGGGCTTCTTCCTTTTTATTCCGTTTAGCGAATTTTTGGACGTTAAATGGTGAAAACAGTTTGTCTCTATGTGGTACCGTTACGGAGTTGAAAAAGGTGACAGACAGATAAAGTCGTTGCTAAAGTCTTTCCAGCCGTTTCGACTGTGTAGAAGACTAAAAGACCTTTTAGATTGAATATAAAAAAGAAAAGAAAAACTATGGCGTTAGGTTAAAGCTTATCCAATATGGATCTAGATTGCTAGATTGTAGATACGGCAAAAAATAACGAAAGGCGAACAAAAAATGTATTTGCAGAGTGACGTTCTACCTGGAAAACCTGTAAAATTCAGGGAAATTTATCAAGTCTGGAAAATTCAGGAAAAAATCAGGGAATTTATCAAGTCTGGAAAATTCAGGGAAAAATCAGGGAATTTATCAAGTCTGGAAAATTCAGGGAAAAATCAGAGAATTTATCAAGTCTGGAAAATTCAGGGAAAAAAATCAGAGAATTTATCAAGTCTGGAAAATTCAGGGAAAAATCAGGGAATTTATCAAGTCTGGAAAATTCAGGGAATTTGAAAAATACTTAACCGAAAATCAGGGAATTCGAACATTTTCCAGAAAATTTTTCTCCTATAAAGAATAGGTAATTCGGATTTAATTTTTTTACTCATCTAAAATCTTCACTTTTTTTCAGTTAAAATTTATGTCTATGTCCTTTTTGTTTCATTTCTGATAAAGCGAAAGCTCCTTAGGGTTAAGTAATGGGGGACGTTACGTGTTAGTGAGTTTCTAGTCTCTTTAGTTTGTGACCTTTTTCCAATACCAGTTAGGGCAATGCAATTTTTGATTTAGCAAAGTAATGCGATATAGTTATTGCTATTTGAGTGAAATGTGAAAAAAAATTTTTAGTCCTGTACTGCACCATCCTTCGACCCCCCCCAAAAAAGAGGAAAAGTGTTAGTATTGGTCTGGGAAACCTCGAAAAATCAGGGAATTTCATTATGAGCTTTTGAAAGCCACCCTGATTTGGTTTAAACATTAAAATAAAATAAATGAGTTTATTTTATTCTCATTTTCTCATTTTATTCTCTTCCCCCAACCCTTTCATAAACCATTTTATAGTCGTGATATCGTCCCTGTTAGGCTGAGAGAAAACATTAAGCTAAAGCGAAGGGAAATGCAACTTATCTCCTTACAACGTAAGAACTTGTATTAATTAATCTGTAAAAGACCTTTTCGAATGGATGTAAAAAAAAAAAAAAATAAAAAAACACGGTGTCAGTTTGAAATTTGTGTACTGGACCTCGACGGAGCATCATCGCTCTTCCATTCAACTGCGTCAAGCATAACAACACCTTGCCGCCCAAATGAAGGGGGGTAAAAAAATGAAAAATTGCATCTTCGGTTACCTGCTGGATCCTGATCCTTTCCCGTCGTCACTGGCTTGCTCGTCGCTATACTTGCTCGTGTGGTTTGGCGGAGCCGCATGTTAGCTGAGACCGATGACCTCTAGTGGGCAACTCCAGAGACGCTTTGGTGGTGTGCAGGCCGGGGGGGGGGGGGGGTAAGAGGAGCCGTCTGGGTATACCCGTTGCGGGCCAAGGGCGGTATCGCCATGCAAGACGTCTGGCGCGTGTGTGTGTCCTTGCCACCAGCCGGTTGAGACAAGAGAAGTAAAGTTTGGTTTTGCTGCTAAACATTTTTTTACGCACGTGTTATGTCGGTATTGTTGGCCGAGAGAGCGGGGCGAGACCCTAATACTCGATTGAATTTGAATTTCGTGTATCTTTGGGGAAAAAAAGGGGAAAAAATGAAGCACCCGCGCATTAAATGAAGTTAAAATGGTACCTTATATTTCGAAGAATCAACATATTTTTAAGTAAAAAGTAAGAGAGTTTATTACAATAAACAATAACAGTGTAACAATACTGTATGTGCCCATACCCCATAAGAGCTGACGCCCGCTTGTGGTATGAAGGGTAACATACAAGAAAGTATAAAACATTGTACAAAATGAAGACGTCGGTGCAAAACTTAACGACATCTTAAGTAATAATAAAACTATTGAACTGTAAACACAAAATTAATTTTAAATAACGGGCATGGGAACTAAAGCAGTGACGAGGTAAGACGTAAGTCACATTATTGCGAAAGGTAAAGTTTAACTGAAAATCTTGAATAACTCTTCTGTATATAGTTAGTACTAAGGCCCTGCAGTAGCCATTTAAATAAGGATTTCTAGAATGGGTAAATCTCAACAATTTCTATTAGGTTGGTACACTATCATACATGCTGCCAAGAAAATGGCTGCATTTACGCAATCTTTCTTTGTTGACTTTTGGCTGAATAATGTAGGTGTTCGAATCACTGCTAATCGTGTGGTAGTACGTTCGTAAACGAGTTATAGCATGAGTGTTGTTCCTCCGAAAACGAATTATAACTCGATACGCATATAACTGGCATCAGGTATAACTGCTGAAAAATAGGTAGCGAATACTCTGAAGACGATGTGTACTGACACCGAGAATACACATTCTCGTTACAGCTTGTGTACTACCATTGCACAAATTATGTACTCTCAGTACACAGTTCGTGTGGAGGCTGAGAAAAGTACACATTGATGTGTGCTGTCCGTACACATCGTCTTCACAGTAAATGTTCATGTTGTCTTTTGAATGTCATTACTGCGACGATCATTTTTTGAAGCTTGATAACTGGAGCAACAGCGTCCATATACGTTTCGCCCCAGCATGTAATAGAGTACTGAAAGTATGAATGACCCATGGCAAAATAAAACATTTTGAGCGTATCAAGTGAAACATGCTTTTTGAGATAGGATAATAACAAGGCGCTGAGCCTACTAATAACTGCACTAATCTGACTTCTCCAGTTTATTGAGTTGTCCAAGGTTACCCCAAGGTATCGTAATCATTCACTTTTTGGATTAGAGAACAACAACACGGCAGGAACAATTATGCATTTTAAATTCTTAATAATTGCTCATCTCTCGCTTTCATTGAAAAATTAATGTAATTACTTTTATTGACGTTTAAGGTTAAAAGGTTCTCGATAATCCAGTCTCCGATCAAAACGAGGTCTTGTTCAATATTTTTGGAGGCTTTCTCTTTATTTTTGTTAACTGCAAGAAGTGCAGTGTCATCAGTGAGTCTTTAAGTTGTAAATATCATTAATGTAAATCAGAAAGAGGAGCGGCCCTAGAACTGATCCTTGCGGTATTCCTAAGGTCACAAAATGTTGAAACTAAAATGATTGCCGATTTTTGTGTATTATGACCTCTTTGATAAGTAATCCTTGAACCAGTAGAGCGCGAAGCCCCTGAATCCGTTACGGTTTAGTTTCTGTAACAGTCTGTTGTGGTTAACAGTGTCTAATGCTTTCATTAAATCTAGAACAATTCTAACAACAACACTGTCTGAGTCTAGTGCAGCATAAGTTTTCGTAAGAAAATTATGGACAGCCAGCATCTTCATTACAACAATTTTTCCGAAAATCGTCGGTTGTTATGGAGAAGATTATTTTTCCAAGAAATCAGTTATTGTGCGCGCAGCGTATCATGAGTCCTGCAGATATTTTATGAGCGGCTACATCTTCCTGGAGGGAGCGGCTTTCCTCGACGGCCATCATTGTTTTTGTAACCGTCTGGAATATCAACAAGGTGCTCTGCTATCGAAAACATACAATCGATTATCTGTATTCGCTCTGGGGCGAACTCAAGATAGGCCGCGGACACTATAGTCTGTTTTTCATAGCCTTTTCGAGAAGTTTTGATAAAATCGAGAGCAATGGGCCGATAATCATTAGGAATTCTTATTCTTATTTTAAAAAATAGTAAAATCACAACGGTGAGTTTCAGAGTTTTGTGGAAAAACTCCAGTAGTGAACGAAAGATTGAAAAGCTGGACAAGGATCGGTGTGATAATGCATTCAGCAGTAATGCCGTCAAATCCTGGACTTCTGCCAGGCTCAATAGAGTTAATAAGATTATTGATTTCAAGCTCTGTGACAGGGGCAACAAAAAAAGAATGTATTTACTCTTAGCAGAGTTTTGGGTAATTTTGCTTGCCGAATTCTTTCCAAAGAAATTATTAAATTCGTTAGTGTACCTCTTTGGGTCGATATCAAGTTGAACGGACGTCCCATTTGCGTTTGATTTCATCCGGGTACACGCACTAAACTGTTTCTTAGTTCCCGTAATTTCATGTAAAATTTGCCACTGTTTACAGCAGTCACCTTTTGTTTTACTCATTTTGTGTTGGTAATATCAAGAATTCATAGGGTCTGGGAGGAGAATTTGTAACTCTAAAAAGTCCCTATTGAAACACGTTAGATTCGTCCCCATTAGTTCAGTCCGAGTTTTCAGAGGGCGCCACGTGTTCTATCTGGTAATTTTTGCTAATTTTTCCGCCCAAATCTAAAGTAAACTAAATTAAAACTAACCTAGGCTAAATAATAATTAAATATAAGCTAGTTTCGTTTAGTTTAGTTTAATTTTAGGCTAAAAACTGAGTAGAAATTCCCACTTAAAACACGTGGCGCCCTCTATGAACTAAGACTGAACTAATGTGTACCAACTAATGTCCATGTTCTTGGTAATATTTATCGTTTGCTTCAGTGATCGCTTTTTTAAGGACGTTCCTGTATCTAACAAAGTGGTCACGATATGCTTGAGTTTATCTTTAGCTCTGATTGAATTTTAAAATCGCAGTCGTCATCCATGGATTAAATTTCCTATTTTTGGCTGAGATTGTAACATTACAATTCGATTTTGCGATATTGAGTTGCATTAATTCTACAAAGGCTGCTGTTATTCTACAAATAGCTGTATTCACATTTACATATTGTAAAATCCCGGATCAGTTTTCTTTTCAAAGTTATTTTTTTTTTATTTATTAAAATCAAATTTAGATACACTTTTTTTTGAGAACAGCCTTCTCCATTGTTGCGTTCGGTAGCAATGACTTTAATGTTAGCTTAGTGGTCCGTGATGTGGAGTTTTATACTGCGCCGAATTAAATTTATCAAAATCGTTGCCTTGAATGAAAATATGGTCAAGGCAAGATTTAACAATGCCTTTGCTCCACCTTTTCGTCTGCCTCTTCTGAGGTTAGACGCTGGAGGTTTTTTTTATATTTTAATTGTTTTAATAGTGTTCTAAAAAATTTTAAATTTGTGTGAACTTGAATGGACTCCTCCTTTTAAACCTGTGTCACTCGGCGGTAAACTGTCATGTGTTTTTAGTATTTTAGTATTTTATTGAAACTTGATGACGGAGTATGTTTCGCTCCGAAACGTTGTTGTTTTGTTTATTTTGTTGCACCAGTATAGGCTTATATTTAACTCAATGAAGCATTAGCATCTGCAGGTAGGTAAACTCGTTAATCCGGACGGCAAAAAAAAAATGAGCTTTGTAGCCATCAATTTCATATAAACTACTCTCTGACTCTTTCACCCAAATTTCGGAAAGTACATCAAATTTTGGGGGATGTTTCGGTTTTTGCTTGATTTTTAGGTTTGATTTTCAGCAGCAACGGTAAGAATTGCTATAGAATCGAGGTTAAGGGTATTCATGCACATTGCACGAGTACCCTTAACCTCGATCCTATAGCCATCCTCTGTGTGCCTCTCTTGTTCCCATTGATGTAGCCTCCGATAACTAAGAGGCAGCCTGTCTACTTACTATTCCTTACGGCCGGATGCATCAACAACACAACGGAAAACCTGTATTGTAGCATCACTCCCTTTACCAAGTAATAGTAATCAGCAGAACTGGATTATGTGTCTTACTCATGTCATACTCATTTCAATTTTGCTGAGCGGCAGTAAACGACGTGTCCACCAAATTATTAACTAAGAACAATAAATATTAGAGAAGCACGGATTTTATGGGAAATCTCTCATGAGGGGGAGCAGGAGCTATTGATTGAGCAAGAAACGGATGATCTTGCCTAATAACATCAAGGTCATTCCTCTACTCACGTCTTAAATATGCGTCACACATCACTGCAATAAATTAAAAATTTACCGGCAACAAAGATTCGTCACCAATGCAAAAAGTAGAACGAAAATCTGACTAAAATATTATGGGAAGTACGTCACATGCAAAAAGGGTGTTTGCGACCCCTGAATGGCTTGTGATGCTTCCCTGCCAACAGGAGTGTGTGGATGGTATGCCGTTCGGGGGTTGCGGTGGCCATTTTACATGTGCTGTGGTAGTGGAGTTTGGTACCCTACACACACATTTCCAACATATTCCCGTTGTGTGTGATGCGAAGTTAAGAAATTTGCAATTGCATGACCTTGCAAGCATTCATCAAGGCCATTCGTTTCTTGTTCAATCAGAATCTCCTTCCTCCCTCATGATTACATCTAATAAGTTCGTGAGTCATCGTTTCGTAGGACTCCGGCCACCAAGCTGGATCACAACCTAAGTGGTGCACCCTATGTTTGTTATTTGGGTATACTAGGGCGAACATTGATGTTGCTGTGTACACTTAGCGGACGACACACTAGCGTGCGTCTAAAGCCGTAACGCTGCGATAGTACAAAGGAGTTGAGCATTCGTCACTGCCGAGTGGCAATCAAGTAAGGACAAAGATATAGAGAGTTCAATGTGCATATGGTTGCTTTAATTTCGCTGCCCGTCAAATCGTTTAAAGTAGAGAAACGAGTAAATAACTGCACGTGCTAACGACATGCCCAAATAGGAAAAAGAGAAACACCTGCTGGTGTTAGTAATCGGTTAGGATTCTTCCGTTACAGGTGTTAACTTTAAGTCCAGGTGCAACTAACTGAACAAACTAGTAATTGCTAGTTACGAAAGGGGATACGTCTTTTTCTGAAGAATTGCTTCGTAATAAACGCAGAAACACAATCGAGCCAACGGGGAGATTTCTTCGTTTATCACCAATTCAACATTTACGGCTAATTTCCGTTTCGTTAACACCACACGCAAAAAAAACAACTTATTTTGATGTATCCGGGAAAACAATTGTAATTAATTCTTAATGACGGATGGTGTGAAGGAGAGTAAAGAAGTTCTCTTCCTGCCCCCCCCCCCCCCTTTTTTGTTAGCGGCTGGTTTACCTGTGGCGTAATCGACGCTAACTTTCGAACCCGTTTACCGATTCATTCCGTGGTAATTCCATGCCCTATTTGTGGTGTTAAGTTCGTAAGTCAATAAAATTTCGTTAGGGGTACAAACAAACATCTGTCTCTTTTATTCTTCGGATAGGAAGTTTCCGGATAATTAAAATATTCGAAAAAGCGCTATTTTTAATACGAAATATTGACCAGGCCATTAAAAAATATGTAAGCGTATACTTAAGGAAGTTAAACAAAAGTTAGTGCATGGCTCAGTACTAAAAGACTTGGAATCATGACATCGTTAGGCTGTATCGTGATCTCCTGGTGGCAGAAGTCAGCCCATAGCCACCTGAAAAAGCTCATCAGATATCAGCCCCAGGAAAGGGGGCCCTGGAAAATATCCCTACCAGACTTGCTGGTCGGGCATGGCGAGAGACTGATGATCGAACTTTTCGTCTCCGGATAGTTCGTTCCCAGAATTTTTATCCCACAAAGTATTCGTCCCGGGCTGTCAGCATTTCTTTTCACTTTTTTGTTGTTGCTAAGAATCAGCAGTCTACAGTTCTGATTGCAAACACACGGAGTTTCATTCTTCGTATCCAGCAGGGAGTTTCCAGCAATTCTGATTGGGAAGAAGCTGCGTGAAGCACGCCAAGGAGAAGCTGCGTGAAGCACACGCCCCCTTCTCCACCAGTTCTGATCGCACACACCCGGAATTTCGTTCCTTGTGTATTCCAGTAGTGAGTTTCCGGCAGTTTTCTTTGGGAAGGCTTCAGGATGCTGATCATTCCTCCATTCGTACTGATATGAAGCACCACTGCCGTAGCCTATATGTCCTCGATGTGCGGTTCATTCAGGGGGACGAATTGTCTGGGAACAAAAAGTACTGGAACGAATTTTCCAGGAACGAATTTTCCGGAGACAAAAAGTGCTGGGAAGGAATTGTCCGGGGACAAAAAGTTTTGGGAACAAATTGTCTGAGGCCGAAAAGTTCTGGGAACGAATTGTCTGGAGACAAAAAGTTCTGGCAATGAATTGTCCGCGGACGAGAAATCCTGGAAACGAATACGAGGACGAATTGTCTGGCAGCGAATAGTGCTGGGAACGAATTTTCGTCCCCAGACAATTAGTTCCCAGGACTTTTCATTCCTTGGTTTCGGGAACGAATTGTCTGCAAAACGAATTGTGCGGGAATGAAAATTCCTGGGAACTTAACAGTCCGGGTGCGACAAGTTATGGGAACGAAAAGCCGGCAACGAAAAGTCCTATCTTCTAGAGACTATCAGGATCATTCAGCAGGTTGACTATGGGATATATCCTGGCCTGTTATGGAAGGGATTTCCCTTCAGTTACTAGACTTCTTTCTGCTTCGAAACATCTATGCAAGTTTAGAATTGATTGCTTCATTGATTTACTGCTCAACAAAGCTATTATTAAATAAATAAGTGGTCAAAGACCAGATCAGTACACCTACCTTCTTCGTCTTCACGGCTTTTTTAATGGATTTTAGATTTTGGCGTTGTCTGTTAAACGAACAGCAGGACGTGTCAACAAAGCGACGTGGAATGGTCGAGTGGATGGCAATGGCGTCGATACTCACAAGACACGCGTGATCACATCCCTTGACTGACGTAACACGCAGGCGTAAGAAGAAACCGTGATGTTTCTTCAGTTGACGCTTCAGAGAAAGATGGTTAACATTTTACTAAAGGCTAGGCTAATCTTTGGGAATACTTGATTTTAGTTTAATGGAAAAAATTCTTCAAATAACCTGAATGCATAATGCATTATTTGAAAGACTTTTTTTAATGGCTTAATCTAAGATTTTGTGTTTGCATTATTAAGAAAGAGCTCATGGAAATTATAAAAATAGAAACGACTAAATAATTGGGATGTAGGATTGTAACACTCGATGAAACTGTGTTGAAAAACACAGCATTGTTCTTTTGTGATGAACACGCGTTAATTCCGCAGCAGAATGTGGTGCGGGATATGTATTTTGGAATTCTGAATCTTGATAATGGTACCCCTGCATTTACCTATCTTGGGTCCTCTTTCAAAACCTGGTGTTTTTTCTACCATTTAAATTTTTTTATTTATTTATCTTCCGTCCTCATTCTATATAAGTATAGTACACCGAAATTACTAAAGTGTTTATTATTGTGGTGTACTGTATCAGTCTACCTTACAGAGAACCTTGGTGGGAAGACATTACCAACTTTCAGAGCGCTAAGGTATTGGACAATAGCCCATGAGAATAACTTTAGGAAGGAACAAAAAATTCTATCTGCAGATTAACCGTCCATCGCTTATTAAACGTTCATGGGCTATTAAAATGAATTCGATTAAATAAAAGGGGTGGGCCGTATAACAAAGGTATAATTCATTTTTCGAATCGTACTTCTATCCATGGGAGGGAGTTTAGTCCTAACTCCACCTCAACAAAAATTCGGCTTTTATGCGATCATTCACGTACGTGGTTTGGCTTATTATTAATCTGGCTCTTATTAACTCATTGCCTTTATTGTCATTTGTTCAGGAATTTAAGTTTAGTAGTTTTCTAATTTATTTAGTTTGCTTTATGTATGAAGCTGTTAGTTAATTTTGGTGTGGTCAAAACCACGATTTAGGGGATAAAAGCAGAAAAATTACGATATATAATGTTTTAAGGTCAGAAATCTTGAAATAACCTAGTTTTAGGCTGGCTGTCAGTGATCTCCGCTAAGGTTCTTGCCAGACCTGTTGCAATTGCGACAAATTGTTATTGTTATTATTATTATTATTATTACACAAAACCGTCCCCCCCCCCCCCCCCGGGAACTGTAATTAGGTAATTTAATGATTTCTGGTCCTAAATCATTATATTAAGGGGGTGGGCCGTATCTTTGCCAGAGGTGTTAATAGGCGATACGGTATTTGCTCTACAGTAAAATAATAAATAGCTCAACGCTATTTTTATCGTTTAGGTGTGCTGACAAGAACTGAAAAGATTCCGTGGACAAAACATCCCTGTTTTTCCATTAGCTTTAGTAATTTGGGGGAAAATAGCACGGTTATTCGATGTAATGTAAACGAACTGAATTTTTAAAAATAATGACTTACTCTTTCAAAGAAGTGTTTTCGTACGAGAAAATGGTCTCAATTAAGCACACGTAGCAATTTCCACATAGATCTGGGGGAAAAAACAACTTTTTAAAAAAAACTTCTAGCAAGAATCAGTGATTTAGGCCTGACTGGTTGTAAGGGAGAGCTCACTGAATCTTGAAGAATGTTGGGCTGTATCAGCTGTCCTAATTCCTGGTAATAATTGACATAAGCAAATTAGCAATCTTTGTCAGTAAGCATCTCATTGTGCATATCACTTGTGTGCGCGGTGCCTCTTCATGAAATAAAGATTAGAAGGTATGAGACGAGACTTGGTGCAATCTTGGTACTCTCTCGTTGAAATCTCTGTTCGAGTTCGTCCTGTCTCGACGTATCTCCACTCCATTAGTCGGCTTGTACGTACTAGAATAAAGAAAATAGAACAACACAACGGCGAATATCATAAACTAAAGACAGCTAGGATTGGTTTTTTATGTCCAAATCTTAGCCATTTTTAATGTATAATTTTTCACTTTGTGCTGTACCTTTATGATTTACAGAGGACTTGTGTGTGTTGATTTAAGTCTCCTGAAGTTTGCAAACTGTAAGAATTATATTGCACAACAAATATAACTTAGCTTGATAGGACCCGAAAATTATTTCAAGTTGGCAAGTTGTAAAAACGTTAACCAAAAACGGCTGCGAAAAAAAAAATAGTTGTTTCTCAGGCCCTGTCTGGTGGTCAAATTTGCCCCTTGTCAATGGTTTTTATTTGCTAGTTCAAGCTAAATTTATTACCGTTACAAGGAAAAGCAATTCAGTCAGATAAGTATTATTTAGCCTAAATTAACCACTTTCAGCTCCGTAAAATTAAGATGCAAGTGTTCTGAGCAGTTGAAAGTATGACTTAGTTACTTCCAATAAAATAAAAAATAAAATAAAAAGCCTGGTGGCCTGGTTACTTTTTGAATGAAAATACCCGAGAAACAAACTTACTTCTTTTCATGGCCTAAACAGTTGAGCGCCATCAGAAAATTAGGCTTTATTTACACCTGCCCGATGCGTGAAATACGCTGGTATATCAATGCTTATATTTTAAATCTTTTACCCGCGTACAGAACATAATTTTTACCAAGACGACTTTTATATCGAACTTTTAAAGCGACATAATTCAACAGTTTTCTTTCTTCCGCTCTTAACGTATGTGAAGTATTCCCTTATAGTAAAAAGAAGTATAAAAAGACTCGGTCAATATACGCCGGTTTTTCGACTTCCATTCGCGAATGTCGCATCTCTGTTAAATCCAGAAATTAGCCATTGTTTTCCTGTGAAAGCAACTGTTGTATTGTTTATTTATTCACATGAGGAATTAGATGGAGAAGAACCTTTAAGATAAATTGGTTATTTCCACATCGAGACGGAACGGTCGCCTATTCTTGGTATTACCTCGATCGCTGCTGTCCTCAACGATCATGTCCATAAATTTTCTTAGGTCTCATTCTTTTCTCTTCTCGACTTACCAAGACTATACATCTTCGACTGAAGCTTTAAGCTAGAATTAGTTTTTTTATTTACTTTTTTGCCGCCACGAAACCAAAGCTCGTACAAAAAGGATTTCTTTATGTAAGCTTACAATATAGCAGGAATAAAAAATCACCGTAGTAAAACACACTCATCTCCTCAAACAACAACTATGTTTTCAAAAAAAAAATGTGTCAGAGAATTTCCTGGAAAGCCATTGTTTAAAACTCCTTCCTAGCTCCTTGTAACCGTTAATCTTCCAAAAGGCATCACTTAACTTGTTAAACAAATTTGGTGTTTTTTTTTGTGTGTGAATACAATATATTAGGGCAGGGGGGCCCCAGGCCCGTATGTGGCCGGTTTTATACAGCATTATAGTGATTTCCCGTCTGCATGAAAATACTGTGATTTCCCATTAGCAGTAGGCCAAACTTTCATTGGATTTATAGTTAGATTCAGGGTTAAGAGACATAGCGGCCTAAATCCCGTTTGCATAAAAATATTGTGACTGGAAAAACATATGACGTCACCAGTAATGTGTCTCTTTGTTGAAAACACAGTTTGAATCATCAAGACACACGCTAGTGTGTCGCCCGCCAAGATAAAACGATAACATCCAGATAATACGCGTATATATGAGCATGGCGACCACTAGACACGTTGTGTCTTTACAGCAAAGGGAGTTTGGCTGTTTTCAGGCATGTGAGGAATAACAATGCGACAGAAATTGCTGAAACTTGTTTGATCGGGAGACTTTGGTCACCTGACAACATACAAGTCACTGTTAGACCCATATCTTAACATTTTCTTGTTGAAAAAAAGACGTGAATGACGTTGATATTTGCCTAATTCTTACTACTAACGCTTTTTTTTTGTATCACGAAAATAAATTCTTCATGCGGTAAATAAAGCTGGTTCTTAGCTCATTTTACAGGTATTGCTCTGGAGATGTGCCCTTTTCATATGGACCTTTCTAATTGGTCAAGTGGTTCAGGGGTTAGGGAGCTCCAAAGGTCCAAATTGATTGTTTTACATTGTTTTAAACATTGTTTTTATGCAACAATGCCAAACTGACAATTAAAGAATTCACGCGTTTGCAAGGAGATACTGCAATATTAATAAAAGTGCTAATCAAATGAAAAAAGGTGACTGCTGTCCTCAAAATCTAACGAAACCAAAAAAAAAGAAGAAAAAGAAATGGACCAGAAAACTAGATTGGCATTTCAAAATGGATTTCATCAATTTGGACCAAAAATTACTGATATCTACCCCAAAACAACACTTGTTAAGGATTCCCGCCAAGCTTTTCGGCCGTGTGAAGTCGTGATATCAAACGCCAAGCTCTTTCCCCAAGCTAATCCCACCGACTAATACTTCAAACGTTAAATGAAATAATGGGAGATTGCGCTGTAAGCAATTTTCATACATTTCATTTAACCTTTGAACTATTACTCGGTGGGATTAGCTTGGCGAAAGAGCTTGGCGTTTGATATCACGACTTCACACGGCTGAAAAGCTTGGTGGGAATCCTTAACAAAAGTTTTGTTTTGGGGTAGATTACTTATATAAAACAGACAATTCCGTTTGGCAGACATTCCGTCTGGACGCACAAACAAAAGAAATAAGAATTAGTAGTGGGAATCTCGGTGATCTGGCGACACACACACAAACAAACAAACAAATATTACTATCTTAGTTATATAGATTTGGGCTTTTTTTTTTTTTTGGTAATGTGGGTTTGTAGCTCACTTTCCGCAGGATCTAACTGATTTTTGTTTAATGAATCTTGTAAAGCTTATTTTGAAAAAAAAGATTAATAATTTACGTTGTGTTATTAAAAAGTGGATATCTTTCTGGCCGTTAGTGTGTGCTGTGAAATCGTTGTCAAGGACTAAAACTATTGACAATGACAACTACGGACTAGCCAAGAATATCATCGCTGAAAAATAATAAAGGGGACTCTGATCATAAAATTGCTATCGTTTACCGTTGAGCTTCGTTTAAATTAACAAAACACTCCAATTGAACTATCTTCTTTATATTATCGCTGAAATGGTTTTTCAAGCCATCCTTGGCATGTCGGCCATACATTGAAGCAATATGCGATAACGTTTTAATACCGTTAACTCTTTAATGGTACTGACTGATACGTTAATCCGTATTACGCAAGGTTCAGCGGGCAACACAGTCAGCACTTGAGATTTTTGCTTCCGCTTTTTGAAGTCCAAGTTTCATCCTTTTTCTTTTTTGGATTTAGCTGGCGAATAAATGCAAAAAAAATATTTGTTTGCAAGCAGATAAGACCCCCATTCGCCAGTTTGTACCTCTTTGTGTTGCGGTTGAATACCCCAACTTTCTCCAGTCGGTTCCAACTTGCCAGAATGGTTATGCTTATGCAGTGATAAAACCCTAAACTCAATGATAGTACAGGGTCGTCCACAAAAAAACGGCGACCCAAGATTTTCGAAGTCCTACTTTTCTAGTTAGCCTCCGTCAGAACCAGGAGAGGACAGAAATCTTCCCGTTTCACTAGATTTGATCGCTGTCCTATCCTGGTTCTGATGGGTGCTAACTAGAAATGTTGGACTTAGAAAATGTTGGGTCGTCAGTACTTTGTGGACCATCCTGTATAGCCTACTTGGTACCAAATAAAACGAACTGTTTGCGGTAGCTTTAAAATAATTAAGAACTGTAACGAAGTAATCTATCAGGAGTGATGCCAAAGTTCAAACTTTTCATAATTGGAGACTTAGAACAAAATAATTAAACCCAAAGCAGTGCCAAAACTTAGTACAATTTTTTTCTCAGATATTAGCGAACTACTTATCAGGTATAGTGGCCAAATTGTAATTACCTCGTAATTCGCATTGGTGAAGGTTGAAAGACCTATCTTCTTCTAGGTCGTGGATTTCCTCTTTTTCAAAAGTTTAGCGACATTTTCCAACTATTTCTGTTTTTTTTTCTCATTCTGAAGTCATACGAAGGAGGGTTTTTTTCTTTTTTTTTTGGTAACTTGTCCATATTTTTACGTTCAAAGTTTTTTCACCCGAGAGCCATCCAGCAGTGCTACTAAACAGGCTACCGTGACTGTAGCCTATACACCTTAGAATTATTTGTAAAGTTATTTAGCATACAATTATATTTCTTCGTTTATTAACGCTAGTCAAAGTAGAACTTACTTGTATTTTATTTTATTTTTTCATTAGTGTACCCACTACCGAATTTTTGTTATCTTTCTCAAGAAATTCAGCCAGCCTTCAGTTGTTCTTGTAAAGAAATTTTTGTTTTTTTGGGGTCCAAAAAGTTCAGGTTTTTTACTAGGGGCTGCTCTCTTGAATAATGTAATGAATGATAAGGATAACTAATTTATTACTGAGGCTTAATTATTATTTGACTAATTGCTTCCTTGACTTGAGAATTGCAGCTGCTAAACAACATTTAGCAATGTAGCCATACGGATTGCTTCCAGGAAAAGTGCTGTGACGTGTAAATTTAAAGTAATTAATAAGTAAACCGTTGGCGCCCATTACGAACTTTCAATACAAGGACGGGAAATGGAAAAAAAAAACAACAGGTTTAGCTCAGCGACGAGACTTGATCTGCAGGGCAAAATGGCGCGAGATTGAATCGTGGAATCACCTGGTTTCGGACGGGCTTCCTAGAGGGTTGAATGATTAAACAAACAAACTAGATTGCTCAGCTTTGGACGTGGAAGTATAAGTCGCGATTTTTCTTCCAAGACCTTAAAACGAAATTAAAAGGAAAACATTTCCTTCTGAAATGAAGCTGCAGTGGGAAAGCTACAGTCCCTGGATGCTACGACGGATTGTCTATTTATTTATTTCTGGGGATATATGGTTTGCGATACTGCAATTAGTTCAGCGCTAACGTGAAAGTTTTGAATTCCCCTTATTTAACAGAGTAGCTGAACTGATTTCGCTTCCGACTCTAAATTAGCAATATTGCTATTTTTCACGTTATTAAATCTTATATAGAGCAGTGACATTTGCCGCCATATTGGCGCCAGTATGGGTTTTGGAGGGCTTAACTACAAGGTGCACTACATAAAAATGGAGGGAAAAACAACGGAAGAGCGGATTTCTTAGGATTAAAATAACGTTGTTTTCTCCAACAACAAAAATCGCGCGTTTTAGGTCTAAGAAATCACTCTTCACAGCATCGGCTTCAGTATGACGTCTTTCTGTTTCTCTCTGCAGTGCCCCTTGCAGCTAACCCATTAAGGCTCCAGCATAGAGTTATATACAATCATACTACGTCGTGTCACTGCTCTATAAGGTAGCATAACGAATGTTTCACAAAACCTGGGAAACGTGAGTAAGTCAGATAATATTTTTAATGATAATCTAGCATTTATGATATCAAGGTCTGTAATGATTATAATACAACAATTTCTCAAGGTTAACTGAAGAGTTTCACGCCGATTCAGACCGTGTAACGAAATCACTGTGCCTCTCAGTAGACATTCTTTCCAGTAATATCTTCTTCGTTTTTCAATGATTAAAACTATTTTTTCCGACTCACTTTTCGTATTTTTTTTGACAATCTTCAACCAGTGGCACTGTCTGAAATCACATCTTTTCGACCATTACACTTTAACTAGCCTACCGTTGTTTTGACTACAAATCTATACGTAAATATTTCACATAAAGAGTACACTGATTTAAAAGTTAAATTGTCAACGAAAAAGCCTACAATAACTT
>JAHWFP010033660.1:0-28103 GCA_023313725.1 Lithobius niger | reverse complement strand
CACCCCCCCCCCCCCCCCCACACAAAAAATAATTAAAATAAAACAAAAGTCCTTATTGCTCAATGATGATTTTTTTTTAGGCACTACAAAATTCCTGCATAGCAGCGTCGTCTTTTCGTTCTTACTGTTGTTCTCGCAGAGGTTTCAGCACCAGTTTAGCAATTGGTTGGCTGTTGAATCTGTTTTTTTTTTTATCGGCACGTCGTGTTGTCAGTAATCGCTTTCTAAATAATGCATCTTATTGGTTTTTTTTTTTTGGGGGGGGGGGGGAGGGGTGTGTGGATTTTTCGATTAGGTAATTGCAAGTAAGAAAGAAACAACGTTTTAAATGTTTGGCTGGTTTAGCCCACATTTTCGTAAACTGATGTAGATGGCTGGTGTCACAAACGCAAGGGATACAAAGCTTAAGAAATTATTCTTCGTCATCTTAAAGCGTTACTCACACTTAGTGATGTATCACGTGATGAGCTTGTAAGAACAGCTGTGTCCTGAAGACGTGGTACACCACTGTACCTGCCCGTACGTACCTAATATGGCATGGATCAATGCCTATTGGCAACGTGTGAATCACGTGGCCAGTATAATTCGGTCGGTCACTTGAACTCCGTTGGAGGCAGTGGAGGTCAGTTTCGAGCTTTTGCATATTGTTTTTCCATTGGCTGTTGATTTTGCTTCCTCCACTGACGTCACAATGCAGCTCAACAGCTTACGCACATGCGCGCAAGTCAAACCAGACCGGAGCCAGTAACGTCACACGTAAATATTCGCGGGAAAACGACTTAATGAGCTGGGGAAGGACCAACCTTCCTTATATATTATCGTTCCACTCCGCCTTGGTTGGAAGTCAGCTTGGAGCGAATTATATATTATTTCTAACTTGTGGGGAGGTTAGCTTCGGGACCTTTCCTATTAGAAGAATTTAGTACATTTTTTTTTAACGTACCAGGTGGCGTCTGCGCACACTGGAATTGATAATCTAGGCAGAATGGATGTTGCCATTACAAACTTACATCAATATATAATTTAGCAAACTGTAAACCGAATTCGATTCAAGTTGATGAGATAATGGATTGAAATCGCGTCGCCCATAGTAGCGTGTTTGACATTTGACACTTCGTTGCGGTTTAAATGATGTACTGAAACATAAACATGCACGCTTGCCATGACTCTGCATTCGAAAAGCTAAACTTGTATTACGTATCAACTTGAAAATACACACAAACATGGGCGAGCAAATTTGTGCACAAACCGCATTTAGGTTTTGATAAATGCATTAAGGGTATCAAATCTGAGTCAGCATGGAATGGTTTCGTGATAGCCATCATTTCGGCGAGCTATGCCACGTGTTATGTTCGATGTAGGACGAGGTGCTTACCTATTTATTCGTTGGATATTATTTGGTGAAACTTGTCACAGTTATTAGCTGATACTAAGTTTCTCTTTAAACATTAGTAAAAGAACACCTTTGTGGTCCCCAGTGCGGAGGAGGGGGTTGCAAAAGTAAAATGTATACAGGGCCCCAAAAATCTAAACAATCTTGGGTTCACAGTTGCAGCCAACTTCAAAGTTAGTTTCATGTAAAACTTTTGGTTCGTTCTTAGAATTTAGGGCCCCGTTGCCTCCTGGAGCCGGGTGCCTTGCATTCGTTGTACCACCTTAATTGCGGCACTGGTGGCCCCCAAACTGTGTCGTCTAACTGCTTGTTCAGTTTTAAAGTTAAGTATAATTTTCACCTAAGGAGCAAACACCTGAAATCCGGTGCGTATTTAAAAGACGAAAAAAAGCCTTCAACAAAGGAATATGATTCATGCAGAACTTCCTTTTTCTTGCTCTCCCTTTGGGGTATAATAGACATGTCCCAGTTCTTTAAATCTGTATGTAGAAAATTGAGCTATATTTAAAGAGCCTGTAACCAAACGTAAACGAGTCTTTGTTGTTTGCCTAATCAAGTAATCATGTAGAAACATTTTCAGAATTATTTGCCCAAATTACGAGTTACTTGCTACTCTTGAAAATGGCTGTGAGATGATCCGAAACGTCGAGTTTTTGTGTAAATTTGTGCACTTTATGGCTTTTACTCTGTAACATTCAACAAGAGCTTTTTTAAGTTTAATTAAATTAAATTAAATACGAGTGGCAGCAAAGACAAATTACGTGGAGGCCGCATTTTGTCCACAATCTTTCCATACCATATAGCCTACCAGCCTCTCTATGTGCTTGTAAGCGTGTAAAGACGAATCGCATCCAAAAGCCAAACCACCTAACGAAATCGCTTTCATTCAGTGGCGACAGATAGGAGAAAATACCCTAAATCGTATATTAAATGCCCTTGGGCTGTTAAAATTAATTCGAAAAGAAAAAGGGGTGGGTCGTAACAAAGTTATAATTCTTTTTTCATATCTTACTTCTGCCCTGGGAGGGTGTTTAAGCCTAAACCACACGCCAAGGCTGTTTGCCGTGATACGCGTATCACGTGACTAGGCTAGTCCACTCAGACGGCCAAAGATCCGCTGTTCTCGTTTGTCAGTGGCAATCATGATGACATCACGGCAAACAGCCGTGGCTCGTGGTATAACTCCATCGGGAAAAATTCGGCCGTTATGCGATCATTCACGTACGTGATCTGGGTTCGGTCTAGCATTAACGCAATGCTTTTATTCCTATTTGTTCAGGAATTTTAATTTGCTAGCTTATTTAGTTTGCTTTATGTATGAAGTTTTTAGTTAATTTTGGTTGGTGCAGAAAAACCACGATTTAATGAGATAAAACATTGATTTCCTTGAATGTATGAAGTTTTTAGTCATTTTGTAGCAAACAAATTGCAATCTGAAATGCTTTGGGTCAGAAAACGTGAAATAACGTAGTTACAGCCCGCCCTTCGTCCCCAGCCCAGTAATTTTACGATTTCAGGCCTGAAAGTAATTTTTGGAGGGGGGGGGGGGGAGGCGTAGCTCTCCCAAGGCTCTAACAGGCGATTTGCCCTACTATAGTCTGTTCTATATTATGTTTGCTGGAAATTGACCGTACGACGTCACGTTTCCTTGCACTGCGAGTGTAGAAATACTTTGATATCACACTTGTAGACTCGACACAGTTACTGTTAGAGTCAACGAGTGGAATATTTACATGTTTTTGCATTCATTCGTAGAAGGAAACGCGGCGTCGTACAGTCAGTTTCCTACAAACGTAACGTGGAACAGACTACACTAAACCATGCTCAATGGCTGTTGGCCGTGACGTCACCATGAGTTAGCCAATGACGAACGAGAACAACGGCTGTTTGGCCGTCTGATTGGACTAGCCCAGTCACGTGATATGCACGTCACAGCAAACAGCCATGGCGGTTTACAGACCAATGGAAGCAATAGGAACACGACGCGCATCCCTTCGAACCCGCTTTCAAGTGATCTTGTATTGACGTCATTATGCAGTTGATGCTTACAACAAGGTCCGTCCACAGTTGAACTTAGGTGAACGGGGTTGCAAAATTGCCCCTCTGCGTAACCCTGCACACAGCGTGCAAATGAAGTTGACTTTTTTTTTCTCTGCGTCTGAAGACACCGACTGTGCCGAAATTATTAACCCGGCGTTCTGTCCCTGTCATCTAAAACGGCGCAACCTCATTTCCACTTCCAGAAATATGCTGCACTGTAACACCCATGTGTACCTCTCAACGTTTGCCTTCCTCCTCGAATTACCACCAGTGCGTGCAGTTTGCATTGCAGTTGAGAGACCCTCAACTACGTAATGCCTCGGCCGGTTGTCAAGACAACGGTTTAACAAGTATACCAGAGGCGAATTCCATTTCACACTTGGCCTCGCAGGAATAGGCTATGTCGTGCAAACTACGTCGCCTCCTCGTGTATTGCGCGTTCGTCATGTGTCTGCAGGACTAAGACTCAAGTGTGGCAGCATAGAGTCGACTTCAGTGAAAGCGCTATAGATGGAAGGCTTGTATTACTTAAAGGTGTGATTCGATTTTCGTCGGACTGACTGTGTACTAACTACAAGGCAGACGAGGTACTAACGCAGCAGGGCTCCCACTTGTCAAAAACTCATTAAATTTTCCAGAATGTTATAAAATTGTCATAAATTTCTCCCACCCATCATGAAATCAACATTAAAAAATGCGTCAGCGTAAAAAATACGGATGTAAGCCTTTAAAAACTTAAATTCTTTAAAGGTTAACAGAAACATGCAAGAAAAAGATTGAAGTCATCAATGTATCACTATAGTACGAGTAAAAGAACCTCCATCTCTGTAAGCCTTAAAAAAAAGTAAGGCTCTAAAGAAACAACTACAATAAAAAGACATATGACATGCAAGACATGTTGCAGAAATACTGAAACTTCGAGTTGGTTTGCAGAAATTGGCAGCAAATAATAAATAAAAAAAAACATGTGAGAATCGGAAACATGCCGAACGGAAAGCCAGTGTTGGTAGAGACTTAGAAACCATTAAAAAGACACCCGGCCTGCCTTATAACAGCTACGCACAGATCGTCATCCGAGTAATTACAAGGCGCCAAGGTCGGCTCGGGTGGTAGCTGCGTTCCTCGCATAGCTGCTGTCTCGGTTGGCTTTGGGAATAGAACACGAGACAGAATCAAGTCAACGATTGTGTCGTCACAAACCGGAATGATTCTCGTATTTTAAAATCACAATTTATAATTTTCTAGGCTAGTGACTTATAATTTTGCTTCGGCGATCTATTGGAATAATTAATTTTAATTTTTACCGCATTAGTCTATTAGATTTTAGATCTCATGGTAATTATTAGAAAATTAGTAGATACACACACAAAGATGAAACGTCATGATTATTGTATGCACGCAATGCATCATATAGTAACGGGTCGTTCTTAAATATAGTTAACAATATTCAACAGAAAATCTCCTAGACGCCACATTTTAAAACGGTTTTTTAGCGAGGGAAAGACTAACGATAAGTAAATAGACCTTTGGGGCCGTACTTGATGTGGTGGATCGAGAAAAATGGCGCTGGGCGGTATATCCCTTTAACGTTTAAATGGAAGCTGAAACAGCTGCATTGAGGGTTGCTGAATAGATAGAAGTTCAGGAATTTGTATAACGACGAAAATAACGTCGTCGTCGTCGTCGTCGTATGTACTGGCAAGACATAGGGCTAAAGAGACTGTGTGGTAAAAAGGGCCTTTTGGGCCTCTCTCAAAACAGAGACCGTATAGAGACAGCTCTGCTTTTGCATGTGTTTTAATACCTTTAATACCTTAAAAAGGGTACACACAAGGCTGCGTCACAAGGCTGTCGAGATTTATCGACATTGTCATAAAATTTGGATCAGTTTTACCGCAATGTATAAAATAAAATTTACGATTTCGCAGTTTTAGCCTTGTGACGCAAGGTAGACCTGTTAGTGTTAACGCCGTTGGGATAACAAGCGGCTGACCGTCAGTGAATCGCACCTTGAGGTGTGTGCAAGAGGGAGGTTGGAATTAAAGCCAATATACGTAACAAATGAGAGAGCCAGATGTTTTTGAGACAAATTTTAGTTCTTGTAAAATGGCTTAGCTGCTTCCCATCTCTCTTCCTATGAAGTTTCAACACCGGTGTTAGCATAGAACCTTAAAGATAAACAAAAAAAAGTTTTAGAATTTCATCCTGCTAAAGAGCCATTAACAAGATGTAACGCTTCTTGTGTGTTCAAAAGAATCTAACTCCTAAAATTGGTAAACGAAAACGTATCAATGGTATTAGTATAAACAAGAATTTATAGGGTTGGGGAGGAGAATTTGTGACTGAGACCCATACTGAAACGTCTTAGATCCAGTCCAATTAGTTCCGTCTCAGTTTATAGAGGGCGCCACGAGTTTTATGTGGGAATTTCAACTCAGTTTTCAGCCTAAAATTAAACTAAACTAAACGAAACCAGCTTGCATTTAATTATTATTTAGTTTAGCTTAGTTGTAATTTAGTTTACTTTAGATTTGGGCTGAAAAATGAGCAAAACTTACCAGATGGAATACGTGGCGCCCTCTGAAAACTCTGATGGAACTAATTGGAATGGATCTAGGACGTTTCAATAGGGTCTTTTTAGAGTTACAAATTCTCCTCCCCAACCCTATAAATTCTTGGTATAAACTCTTAAGTGTTGTCTATGCTGCTTTTCCACAGGAACCAAAGCTTACAGCGGGGCTAGCAACCCAAAATATTTCTGTAAAGTTATTTTCTGTGTTTTTTATTTTTTTATTAAACCGTTCCTGGGTAAGGAAAACATCATTCGTTTACGAGGAAGGCTGGAGTATTCAAGATTTCCTGAAAATCAATAACACCCTTTTTTGTTAAAAGGTGGAAGAGTGGTTGAATTATTTATCAGGGACAAACTTTTTATGGAGGGGTTCAGACTACTCTTGCAATGTTCAGAAAGGATGTATGGATATATTACTCCCAGAAAAGTCTTTAGTTCGCATGTAGCACTCTAATAGTCAAACAGGTAGCATTTAACACTTTTGGTAGTACCACGTCTTAAAGGTCTGCATAAGCTTTCGAGTCCTAGCCACGAAGAGATATTTCTTCAGAGAGGTCTCTTCAAACACACTTTTGGAAAAGTTCATACGGTCGACAGAAACTATCATGTGACTGTCTTAGAATTGTATAAATATGATTCGCCACGTCAGACGACTTCTTCGCCACATTTTTTAGGCCCCACTTGTGTACCTTTGGTAGTAGTGAGATTCGATTGCGATTTACAGCCGACCACTCTAACTACTCAATGAAGTAAACAAGTACTATAATGATATAAGAATAAAAAAAAAGCCAAGCAGCGTACAAACACATATAAAGCACGACGTTTCGAGGTTATTTTCACCTCGTCATCAGGTGCATTAAATCCACAAAGGTTTCGGTTAACATGTTAAAAAAACAGTTCATACAGCTTCAGCATCGGGTAGTAAAATTTCAAAGTTGGAAATAAAACATAGAAAAACGATTAAAAAGTACCTAAGCCTAACCTGGGCCTAACCTGGGCCTAACCTGGAAGTATGGAACGGAAAACTAGATTTTAGGCTCCACCTGATTTACGCTCAAATAATTGCTAGGTATGGGACGCTCTTTCTTTCATCTTGAGTCTCCTTGTCTCTGGACACTTTTAGGAGCGATGAGTAATTCTTTGGGACGGAATAATTTGAGGGAAAAACACTTTTGTCTCTCTATCTGAATGAGCAATTAAAGACGTCAAATTCGTAAATTTCAGGCATGCTGTGCTTTAAATTCATAAGTCGATCAGTATTGTAAACTACAGCCACTTTAACCGTGTTGTTGCTTCTGTTTAACAAACCGAAATGGTATCAGATGTTTTAAATGTACCGAGACATTTTTTGGTGGAGCGTACATTATTACATCTGCGGCGAAAAAACCCGATAGAAATCTCTGTCTAGACTGCCACTTCTAGATCTTCTGTTATTTCAATAGGCCAGCGAAGGAAGGATAGGAACAGAGAGAGTTGTACAGGTTTACCACTGAAGTCCTGGGGGGGGGGGGGGGGGGGGGCGCCCCGCCCTCCACTCAAAATAACCAGCAATGTGTATAATAAAGAACGGGAAAACCAAAATGTATCAAGTAAACCTGGCCACAAGCCTTCAACGTGCAAAAAAAAAAAGTACAACCAGGGGTGTAATAAAAGCACACACGTGTGTAGAACGTGGGAGTATCCAAGTCGTATAGCTTTTGTTTCGTGTACCTTCTCTTGTCACAAGGCCGTCTGGGAGTGAAGCTGCGGTTTTCTTTTCACGGCTTCCACGCCAATTGATTCGACATCGCCAAAGTGACGCTAAGAGGGTTAGGTTCCCGATCCGCGGAAGAAGTAGCCGGGAGGCAAAACACGCGAGTTCTTCATCAGTCGGCCTTGTCTTGAAGACGTATATCTTTCTCGCTTTCTCGCTGCTTGACAGAAGGAGATTGCTTGGCCCGACCACAAAATGAGTGTTAATTTGTACATGTATTTATTATCTAAAATTCTGCACACCATAGTTTGTGAGGTCATTTAAAAACTCATTCAATAACTGGCCACGTGGGGTCACGACGGAGAAGAAGAGGTATAACATGATAGTTTTATGACAGACACTCCGGCGTCGGGCCACATGGGCCCGTCTTTATGACACTTCCTGGTAACTATTAAGAGGCCTTTCGCCCATCAGTAATCGTTTCCAAAGTAATTGTCCTTCTGAAACAAGAGTGCTGAATTTTTGGCACCTCTAAGGTTTGCCGCCAGGTTACTTTGAATTATGAGGAGCTGAACAATAAGTCACAAAATAAGAGTTACGAGCAGCAGACAGTCGGTGTTAAAGAAATGAGAGCTGACAGCTACCAGGGTTCCGTTCTGGTATCGCCAGGCTTGTAACCAGAAGTGGCTATAGGTTCGAGTCCCAGTTGAACATTTGTCTATTTTTCTTCTTTCTGTGACTAGAACGTCTTGCATTGTCGCAAGGCAAGTCCTGAATGCTGACGGTCAGCTTCGTGGAACAGCAACCCTCATCGATTAAGATTAAATCCGAAAGGCACCTTACATGAAGTGTTGAATAGGAGGCTAGAGTATGGCCGTCTGAGGGACACGTGCTCACCTATAAGCGCTTCACGGCGGCAGAGAGGCGTGGCCTATGATATAGTTTTCCATACACTACGACAGTTGGGAATAGGACAATTTCCACCGGACAATTCCCCCCGGACAACCCCCCCCCCCCGTGCAATTCCCCCTGGACAATAAAATAAAACAATAAAATAAAAATCCATTCAAGATCAGCCAATTCTTCTAATTAATATAATAAGGTACTGCATGTGCAACTGAAAAATGTATTTATTACCAATGTAATATCTTCGCAGAGGTATAGGTCAAAAAGATAAAGAGTAAAACTCCACAACAGGAAAAAAATACTTTCATGGTTATCCAAAAAAAAAAAACTTGGTTATGTGCAATTCCTCGCAAATAGTCTAACGTGCTTCTATTTAGCCCCTAATATTAATGGAATTAATCAATTACCAAGTCCCCCGATGATTGAATAGTGAGTAATCGGGCATTTAGAGCCGCATACGTTTTCTTTCCTGGCTGAGGATTGTGATCTGCAAGAGCTTCCGTCAGGGGTACTTGTGACTACTTCCAACGTTAGACTGAAAACTTCTGTGCCAACCTTCTGCTGAAGTGTTTGTTCTGTGTTACGCTAAACATTTTATACTGGAAGAATTAATGAAGCTGAACTTTTTATTTAATCGCACATACAGTCCTTTAGTACTTTAGATAATCTTGAAAGTATTTTTTTTTCAAAACTTTCCGGGGGGTTTTGTCCTAGGGGGAATTGTCCTAGGGGGGATATTGTTCGGAGGGCAATTGTCCAGGTGGGAATTGTCTAGGGTGAATTGTATGGGGGGGATTTCCAGGGGGGAATTGTCGGGGGGGATTTGCCGGGGGGGGGGGTTATTGTCCTGATACCAGCAGTTGGATGGCGCAACATGGTTGCAACTATGCTTTTTAATTTATTTATTGACTTAGATTAATGATTCTACAAAGTCCTGAAGTGCACTTGCTTGTGCCAGCAACAACAACAACAAGTACATAATTTACATGCTGACTAAATAGATGTAAATGTTGAATTAAGATAGCATGCAGAAATAAACACAATTTACATGCTATACTCTCTAAACAGACATAAACGTTAAAAGTGTCGCAATTTAAATTCACTACCAACAAATTACTGAAGCGCAAGGAAAGTCTTTAAAGTGGATCCAACTAGACAACGTTTCTGTAGGTCTAATAAATAATTTAAAGTTTAATGAAGCGGAGGCTTTGTACTACGAAATCATATTTGTTACTAGCCGAGTCGCGCGCTGACGCTCGCTCATTCGGCGTCGTCTCGCTTCTCTCGAGGACGTTTTTTGTTGCAACTCTTACGCCGCTGACTGACATTTAGTTGGACACCAAAAACGAAGACTCAAATGATCAAGCAAATGATCTGTGTCGCACCCATTTTTCGAAAGGTTTCAGTTCATAAACAAACGATAACATTCTGTTTATAGCATTCGCCATTTACTAAGATTCACCAGCAAATGAATCCCCCATCCCTCTTGGGGGGGGGGGGGGGGGCAGAATGGGAACCTAGCAACCCAAAAAAACGGTCTCCAGCAAAATTTCGGAGAGAAAATGTGGGGTCTTTTGGGGCTTGCCCACCCTGGCCTTTTGCCTGAAATCTGGCACTGTGTCAGAGCCGAACACCAACCACACATGGCTTGTAAACCACACATTACATGGGTTTTCTTGTTACACCTATTTTAAGAACTTTTTTCACTTCAATCGAACCCACGAGCACCACCGATGCCTTTGCTCACGGATGGAAAAAATAACCATAGTAGCCACTACAGTACACACTTTGCCAGGCAATCAACGAATTAGTTGGACTAACTCAAGAATTTGTTAACATAGTTAACCAACCATTGCGTACGTTTTGAATTTAAGTTAGGCTTAAACACGGCACTAACTCGTACTCAAAGCTGCTCGTATTTTGCCATTAGTAGGGAGGGTACCGGTTAAGGCTTAACGTAAACACTGCTGGTCGATTCTTGCTGTTTTAAATGTTATAAATGCAGACGTAGAAATGTTATCGAGATCCTTTTTTGTTGTCAATATATTTTCTTTACGTAATTTTGTATTTAGCATTTATACTTTTTCGTATGTTTGCGTAACGTAATTTAATTTAACTGCTAAACGGATATTCTGTGGTATTGGGTTTTAAATATTCATAAGGCAACTCCAACAGCCTTTCCACTTATTCGCTGAACGAGTTATTTATTTTATTTTATTGGTTTTATGGTTGTATTATTATTAGGGAGGGCGCATGGCTTCGGGCCACAGTGCCAACAAAATTAGTTCAGCCCCCGCCTACGTGCTACAACAATAATAAAGAACCCCCTCCCAGCAGATAATTTGAATTTACCGAATTTAAAATTTATTTTGGGGCCCCTGTCCTAAGCCACATATCCCAAACAGAAATATAATACAAACCAGCAAATTGCAGCAGAAAATTTGACATTCCGAAGCTAACAATCAACTTCGAAAAATTTGTTTTTCGCATTTTTCGAAGGAAAAACTGTAATATGGAACTTAGAAACTACCCCTAAACGACATCCGGATTAATTTCCTATCTTTCGACACCTTTCTCACATTTTTGCCCTTCCTATTTCCGGAGGAGAAGGCACACATATAAACCGACCGACGCTAAGTTTTTAATAATTAAGAGGATAAATTGCTTATTCAATAAAAAGGTTTTAACGTTAGATTTTAATTGACTGAAGGATGCAATATTCCTGAAGTATTTCGGAAGCTAAATAAGTATCAATGGAATCTATACATATATTTTTTTCTTGGCTGAACCACAGGCGAGGATCGACAGACGGGGAAAGTAGTCATTGTGACAGCCAATCACAACGAATGAAAAATTAGCGCCACGTGACCGTGGTGACATCTCGCATCGACATCAAACAACACCAACGTAAATCCAGGAAGGAGCTTACCAAGGCAGCCTACGAGGCTGCTTAGAGAAGAATCCTGTATAAACGTTTTACATCAACACAACTGTAATTACATGCTCAGTTCCTACTTATTTTACTTACAGCAAATTTGTTGAAAGCACTTCGGCACCAAAGCTATCAGCACCGTTCGGAAGTTTTCACGCGTGTGGTGAGTGTGCGTGGTACAGGGTGACATCTACCGAGAACGCCAAACACCAAACACACCGATGCAAAGCCCGGCTGAGATAAAGCTTGCTGTGTGCCTCCGCGCATGAATGTGACGTGTGGGATCAAGCTGACCATTATTTTAGGTGTCATGGCAGCCAATATATTAACTTCACACGGTTTGGTGTTTATATACTTCACCCTCTTTCTTTATATAATTGTCCTTGCACTGAACCGATCGTGTTGTGAATGCTGTGAGTAGGCAGTTTACAACCAATCCAAACGCAGTAATCAAAGCGATAGGCGAGTATGTTAGTTCATTCTTTGCGCGGTAACAATGAAAAAAGGCAAGTGGTACGTAGTGTTAAGGGCAGTGTCAATAACATAATAACTATCAACAACAACAAAATATTCCAACATAAATCTTTAACGGAAAACTGTTGGTTGTCGAAGTCTGGGCTCCAAAGAAACAAATGCCAATGCAACAACAAACGGAGCACTGTGAAAACGTGGCTTCCTACTAGAACGGCGTGTGTTGCGCCGGGAACAGCTAGTTTAAATTAATTAGGCTGGTATGTTCGTAAGACTATGTACATTCTTTTTTTTTTCCTTTTTTTTTTTTACTTTGCGTTATCAAGAATATCTTCAGCAATTATTATTATCTAGGAAAGCTAAATTAGGCCGATCATTGGAAGCAATTTTTACCCAATAAAAAGAATAACCAGAAAATTACAAGTACAACCCCTGGCACGCTCTAAGTGTGATCCCTAGTATATTTATATTGGTTTTTTTTTTCATTTCTTAACTTTCCTACGCCTATTTTCCTACGCTTATTCAAAACTTTCCTGTGACTATTGTCCTATGCCTATTCCAAACGTTCCTCCTTCTATTTTCCAACGCCTATACCAAACTTTCCTGCGCCTATCCAAACTTTCCTACGTGTATTTTCTAACGCCTATTCCAAACTTTCCTACGTTTATTTTCCTACGGCTATTTACCGACGCCTTTTCCAAACTTTCTCACGCCTTTCTTTTAGAGGTCAACTGAAGGTCAGCGTATTGCAAGCGGCATCGGTGAGCACACCTTAGCTCTCGTCCTAAACCGCATTGGTCCTTTACAACTTCGTCTTAAACCCGCGTCTGGTTCACGCAATTAATTTTTTTTCGAAAAAGTCTGACATTGGATTTAAGCCAGGTTTGTGATAGAGAGTGTTACGCCATTTTCTGTACATTGATGTCCCTGCTGCAAGCCAACGATTGACTCGGCACGATTGCAGGTTAACTTCCATTCAGCCAAACTGAATGTTTAAGTGTGTACCTTACGAGGGCCGTGGTAAGGAAAGGGCAAGGGGGACAAATTGTCCCGGGTCTCGTCTGCCGTGGGGCCTATAGCTGTCGACGCGCCATTAAGCCTCAATCCCCTAATGGGGCCTTGCCTCGATTCACTGAGGAAAAAAACGAACCAACGCACGCTTTTAAGTTCTCGAACTTGCAAAATAGCTAATTGAGGCTCGTTGACTAGTATCTAGACACACGCTAGTGTGTCGCGCCAAGTTAGGCAACAAACATCACATCAATTCAATTGTCAAGGTTGTAAACCATTGTAGCGCGTCGCCATTGCATCAGTGTCTTATATCTTGAAGCATATAGTTGGGCACATTTCAGGTACTTGGGGAAAAATAATAATGCAGTACAAAAGCTTAAATTGTGTTAAAATCGAGAGCAATGACCCACCTGACAAAAATTATCTCGTGTTTGAATGCCAGCTATGCTGCTTTCAATGCAAAATCTGCCCCTCAATAACGTTGAAAATGTGTTACTACCTAGCTAGCTAGTCCGCTCATCCCCATGTTAAATCCCATAGGGTGATTATTCATCGATTCCGAAATAACGGGAAGGCTTCCTATGAAATTGGACGAATGGGTGCACTACAATACGGACTGCGTACCTTTTATGGTTTGGAGCCTGAGGCGTAACAGGGATGGCGTGGGAGGGCGCGTAAGTACGAAAATATTGTTATAACCATTGCTAGTATTGTCGGCATCGTCTCTCATTGAACGGCCAAAGTTCCGACAATGAGAACGTGTATAGTGACGTACGTGCCTAGGCACTTACTAGTGTATCACGATAAATCTAAACAACGTTGCAAAGAAATTGTATTCACGTCCAATTCACGAAAAATAAACCAAGTGTAAAAACAAAGCAAAATAAACAAAGCCAAAAACTGGTAAGGAGGCCACCAAGTTGAGTTCGGCCCTTCAAAGGAGTAATATCAACACACCAAAACTAACTAAATACAACAAATTACAACAAAATTAAAACCAAACCAAAAGCTAATAAAGAGGTGACTAAGTTGAGAATGGTTCGGCCTATACGCAAAAGATAGTAGCAAATTGTTGAAAACCAATTTCTTGTTGACGTGGCACTTTATTACTCATCTGCACGGTAGTGGAGTTGAGTCAATACACAATTTAAAAAAAGGAGTGATATCATATCAAAAACCGAAACCGGTAAAAGGGGCCGCCAAGTTCCGAATGGTTCGGCCCTTCAAAGGAGTGATATCAACACACCAAAACATTCGCCGAAAGTAGCAATGTCCTAGTTTTCATTTAACCTACGAATTATTAAGTGGTGCGATTAACTTGGCGAATGTTTTGGTGTGTTGCTATCACTCCTTTGAAGGGCCGAACCATTCGGAACTTGGCGGCCCCTTTTACCAGTTTTGGTTTTTGATGTGATAGAAATCTCACCGCTCAAAACATTTAAAAAAAATAGTAATAATAAATGAAGCCGTCGCATGAAGCAAGAATGACTTTAAAAGGAACGAGGCTCTGCACACTGAACGTTGGATACATAAAAATATTTAACAAAAATCTCTTAGTCGTATCCCGTAGCAAGGGAGTGACTAACGTACGGAAATAAGGCCGTACGTTTTGACTTCCTGTCGACTATCTGGGAAAATGGGTACATATTTTGTTTAACCCTAGAACGGTCAACCTATTTTTTTTAAACTTTGACGGCCATCAGGGGTCCAGACAGACCCCCACCTAATAAGCTGTACCAAATAGTCAAACCTAAGTTTCATAATCTTTATTTGATATACACATTATAAAAACACTAATTATCAAGTTACACGATATTATTTTTAATAAAACCAGGTTTTATAAAAATAGAAAGCTGTTGCTTACGTTCATTTTGTGTCAAAAAGCTTATAGGAGCAAAACTTCACAAATGATAGTTATCAGAACAAAAAAAAAACATAAAAGAAAATTTATGTAGAAAAATTATGTAGAAAATTATGTAGAAATAATCAATATCACGTAGGATAATCAAATTATGTTATAAAACAATTTTTTTTTTCTGCCAAACAGAGGGCTACTTTCATGTTACATTGAAAACCATCCTACGGCAAAGTTCCGCAAAGCCTAAATTTTGGAAAAAAAACCTCGATCATGTCGAAATCTCTAGTAATGTTCAAAATACGATAGCAAACAATGTCCAAAAAAATTGGTTGTTGAAAAAATTGTTGGTTATACAATTTTGCGAAATACTACTTGTGGCGGTCCCGCGTGACCCCCGTTGGTCTTTCTAGGGTTAAGGAGGGTCGGAGGGGGGGGGGGGGCCGAGTCCCTTTTACTCATACAAGACCATTCGCTTCTAACTGTTGTGTTTGGAAGACGCCCACATTTTTGCCTGAAGCTAGCGATTCAACAACGCTGGGGATGTTGAGACTCCGAAGCAGCGCGTTGCTTTACTCACAACTGAAGCACGGACGGACAGAAAAGGCTATATCATTTTTAACCATTTCTAAAACAAAACGATACCGTGACGCTGGGAGACGGTTAAGTGCCACAAGTATGCAAAGATTACGAGCCCATAAAAACAGCGCCCCAAGGGCAAAAAAGGGAACAGGCTTTGCTGGGAGAGTTGCATTTGCTTCCCCGTTTTCGCCGCAAGCACGCTTCGCTGCAATACATTACTGTCCGACGGGAAGACAATAACTGGCGTCTGAGGGTAAATTAATTGTCATTTTTTTTTGTGTGTGTGTGCGTGTTTGTGTGTTGGAAAATAAAAATCCACGGATTCACGCAGCATCGCGTGATTGATGGGGGGGAAGCTAGTTGAGTTAATGTCTTGTTAAATTAGTCAAGCATCGTCACGTGGACGATTCATTATGGTTTTCTCCTTCTTTCATGGTCATTCGAACCGACGCAGGGCTCTGTTTACAACTCGGTTAAACGTTTTAAATGCACTAGAGATTGCAGTTTAATTTAACTACTTACACGAAAAGAAATTAGCTGCAAATATAAATAATAAGCGAGGAAATACAGTGGAGCCAACGTTGGCTCTTGTCGTCCTTAATAATTGTTCACAACGTTGGCCACGTATTGTGTTTCCTCGTTTATTACTGTTTACGTTTCATGTCCTAGAAAACTGGTTAAGTGCAAAGTGCTTCTCTCGACGGTGGTTTCTGAGATGCTCGAACGTTCTATCTACCGACGATATCGCGCTATAGACGATAGTTGGCGGGACTTGGAGGTAGCCACGTACCGTTGGGGAGAGGGAGGCAGACGTGCATTTTTTTCACCCTTCCTTTCCGGTAATGTTTCGACCCCGTCCTTTGAACCGGGGAGTATTTCATCCCAAGGGGCAAGGTGGCCTGATGGTTAGCATGACCATCTCAGGTGCCAGAGGTCCCGAGTTCGCGTCCGGCCTCAGCCACCCCTGGCATTTTCGGGAAGAGAGGGCCCTTTGATGGCTCGTGCTCATGTCGATTGTGGCATGTATAAGATATTTAAAATTTCCGATGGAATTTACCTAGCGAAATTGTCTCTCTCTTCTTCTGGCGATGGCTAACGATGGGTGGACGTCAAACAACAATAGTATTCCATCCCAAGCCAATTTACCAGGCAATCTTCCGTCCCGATCAACAACAGTGAGCTTGTTTTCGCACCCACTCAATTTACCACGCAATTTTCCGTTCCGCTTCAACTCAGCAGGCAATCTAAAACAATGGCAATTTATTTCGCCTCCTTCCAATTTTCCGTTCAAATCCAAATCACCTGGCATTTTCTTCGCCTTTATCTACATAATTTACCAAACAATTTCCCACCCAATCTCAAACATATTTTTCGCCCCATCCATTTTACCACTCATTTTCCGTTCCGATTCAAATCAACGGGCATTTTTTTTTGCCTTTATCTAGATAATTTACCAGACAATTTTCTGTTCTAATCTAAAACAGAGGTCATTTTTTCGCCCCCATGCAATTTACCACCCCATTTTTAGTCCTGATCCTTAACAATGGGCCTTTTTTTACTCCACTCAATTTACCAGGGTTTCAGAAATTTAAAATGCAATTTTTCTACCCTTCAAATTTTACAAAGGCTGATACTTGATGACTTCTGGTGACGTTTTAGCAAGAGTCGTTTGATTGCCAAAGCTTGGAACTCGAAAGCAAAACCGAAAGCTTCTACTTAGCCGGTCTTTGTTATAGTACTAGGAGGACAGTGCAAAATCCTCGTAAGTCGTATTTGCTTCAGTAATGTATGCTGAGCTCTATGACGAGCTTGTAAAAAAAATCTTACACTAACGAATGAATTTCCGCAAACATTCAATTACAATTTAGTGTCTAACTTAATTTGGCCCAATTTACTTCCGTAAAAAAAATTGTTGCCACCTCACCTGGTTTGCACCTGGTTTGGATTGTCAGAAAAAAAGACCAGGTGGACACTGCCTTCCCTCAAAACATTTAAAATATAAATTTTAAATGTTATTTCCTAGCCCGTGGTCGAAATTATACCTTCCTCTATGGAAAGTGCTATTGTGGGGAGAAGAGGCTGGGCCAGGTTTGCACTTGGCAACCTGCCCCATCCTCTTCTCCCCACAGCAGCAGTTTTCATAGGGAAAGGCATAATTTCGAACAAGAGCAAGGAAAGAGCACTTAAAACTGATATTTTAAATGTTTTGAGGGAAGCGAGTGTCCACCAGGTCTTTTTTACGGACAGTTTGTAACGTCAGACATTAGCAATGTTGGTATTATTATTACTATTATTATAAATAACAAATATTATTGCAAGGAAGGTAATATTTGAGTTATGTCACTTCCGATATAAGCCAGTGCAGTGAATTTCTAACCTCTTCTTTTGCGACGAAAGGAGAACAGGTCGATGTTTGTGTCATAATTTTCAAAGGAAGGTTGTGTGTTTTGGGGAATTATGAGGGAATGAGGGTGGTAGGGGTGCAAAATTTGCGTGGAATTATTTTAAAACGTTTCCTAGGACATTTATTAGGTATCAGCATATTTCAATTTAAGTAGGCGAGTTTGTTTTTTTTCTATTGTAATGATAAAACTTCCCCTCTCGTGCTCGTGACAAGTCTCGTTGGTCGAAACGCCCGCACTCCCTCCCTTAGGTCATCACTGTTGGGTTAATACAGAGTAGACAACAGGAGACTGTCAACAAGTTTTTGTGTTCGGCGTTCGCCGGCAATGGTTTTTTTTTTTTCGGCTTGCTCATGTTACCAATTTTGAATTTCGGGGTTTTCTTCGAAGTCTATCTTTGTGGAGTTGTTCGATCCTGAGGGATGCCAAGTCTTCGCAAGGTTCACCTTGCAGACTCCATGGTTCATTCGTGATGATTCTTTTGATTGTTCAAAACGCATTTAATTACCTGGAGACTTTAGTCGATTCTGTCATTTCGAGAGCTGGCTGGAGAGAGACGTTGCGTTTCGCGCTCAAACGCGCGTCTGTGTTTCGGAAGACCGACTGTGTGAGGTTGCGTCAGTAGGTCGCTTCGGCAATCCTCACATTTTAGGTTGAGTTGTATTTTTGTGTAGCCTTATCATCCAACTTGTCCTCAGTATTGGTAAGTGGTGACAGAGTTCAGCGTTACTGCTTGAATTAATCTGCTCTGATCGCTAACTACAATGGGGATCTGGCAAAGTCCCCGCCAGACCGGCCAAGCCAGGTAGTGTGAGAAACTACTAGGCTCCTTCAGCAACTTGAGACAATTCATTGTATAAGCAATAATTTGCTTCACAAGTCACAGAACAGCAATAAATTTATTTAAAATAAACAAACTGGCAACAACAGTCTGGAAATTGGGTAATTATCTGGAAACCTTATTTTTCACGCTATCAACCTAATTCATCCACCGGACGAATCCTTTCGTCGTTATAGTTCCGAAAATCATAACGGAAACCAGCGGTAACGCTTATTTTTTTTTTATAATAATTATTAAACCACGTTACAACCCTACTGTACCGGCCATAGTGACGCCTCTGCCATACTGCGAGATGAGAGCGCAACGAGAAAACCTGATTTCGACCAGAACATTAGTAAACGGAAATTATCTGTGGCCGGAGAAGGTTTTGGTTGCGGTTTCTGGTGTTATATGTTTGTCAGCAGCTCAGCAGTGCGAGCGAGGTACGCAATTCGGGAAAAAATAAGCGGTAATTTTCGTTAACCTTGATTTCCAAAAAATATTTATTTTCGATTTTTTTCCGTAAAATCGGAAAATTAGGGTAAATCAAGGTCTCTTTTCACGAAAATGATGATCATTTTTTCCTAAATTATATGCCTCGCTCGCTGCGGATAAACATATAGCGCCAGAAACCGCAGTCAAAAACTTGTCCGGCCAGAGATAATTTCCATTTACCAATTTTCTGTTCGAAATCAGGTTTTCTTGCTCCGTTCTCATCTCGCAGTATGGTGCTGCGTCACTATGGCTTTGATTAGCATTTTAACATTTTTTTATAATTATTTTTAAAAATTAGTTAGCTTTTCCGCAAGTTTTTGTTACGATTTTCGGAACTATAACGACGAAAGCGGGGTGAATTAGGTCGATTGCGTGAGAGTAAGGTTTCAAAACAATTAACGAAAATTGTTCTGAAGGGGGGAGGCATCCGTTGTTCTCACATACATAAAAATACACAGTGACACAACCAGAATTTTGCTGGGATGTCACTGTGTAGTCAACGTAAAAATGACGAGTGGAAATACCTTTTCGTTTTTACGCTGGTGACGCTGGGGAAGCATCCAAGTTAAAATTCCGTAGTTTTATTGTATGTTTTTTATGAGGACAAGGCATGCCCTTCCCCCCTGAGAAAAACTCTTAAGCCACATTTCCTCGTAGTAATTTCATTTGAACAGTAAGATGTTTTCCATTTCAGTTATCACTAACGCACCGTGTACAGAATAAATTACAAAAACGGTGGTTTATTACAACTGTAATTCTCACATGTATCAGTTTGGTTTTATCTTTGCGAGTATAGCTGTTGCAAAAAACAAAGTGATGTTGCCACGTTTTTTTCTAAAGGCAGCTACGATATTCTTAACTGTTACTGTGACAGAATATCTTCTAATGACTATACTACAAAGTATAAAAAAAATTAAATGAAGCAAGCAGTCTGCATTAAAGAGTGTCCTTGTGAGGGAAAAAAATATTTTGTTTAGAACAGCTGCATTTCTCATCTATATCAGTTAAGTTTTAACTTTACGAACACAAATTCTTCGTATGACAAAAACCGGACATGGCATTGAAACGGTATGGTGTTGACGCGCTTTTCCCCTCTAAACGTAGCTATGAAATTCTTAACCGTTGCTGCGGCAGAATTTCTACAAATTAGTGGACCTGGCATCACAGACGCAGGCTCACAGAAAACAAGCTGCAGAAGTAGAAAGCCGTAAGGGGACAGATAGTGTTCCTAGGACATTCCTGACGTTGTCTATATTTGATGACGTCGTTTGGGCAACCGAATTCCGAAGGCTGCATTCCGGGCCGTCCTGGAATTGGTCGGCGACGACTCATTTCTTCTCCGTTTGGTGGGAACAGAAAACGAGAAATTGAGGTGCATCCAAAGCAGGTCAGGCAGAAAACGAGAGATTTCAGTCAAGGGAAGTCAAGCAAAACGTCTAAAGAAGGATGGAATTGTCGACGTTTAGAGCTTTCTAGAAATAAGAGTTGGTTGGGAAGGGCCCCCCCCCCCCCCCCCCCGGCCGAAACCTCTTTTTTTTCTTCTTACTTTTGCCTCCCAATTCCTCTCCTCTACCTTCTCTTGCAACTTATTATTTTCTATCTGTTTCCGATCCACGAACGGTATCAATTTGATCGGATTCTTCACAAAGCCGTACTTAAATATTTATCATGAGCGGAGCGCGTGAGCTCCGGAAACGATGACGCACGACCGACGTGCCATCGGGGGACGGATCGATTCGCCAAAACTGAAAGACACAAAGCAACAACTTTGAGCCATTACACCAGAATGGAGCACAAAAGGTCGTGTGAAAAGTAGCAATAACTGTTATAACAACGGATGAAGCATATTTCGACGCAATTCTAGGCGGTTACTTAAATCCCCACCTCACCATAGGCTGGCGATCACAGCTGTTGTAGAACCTTCCAGGCAATGGCTTGTTTCCGGAAGTCATGTAAAAATTTGTTTCCGTGTGGCATTACTAGTTGAAAACAAATCTTTAACTAATCCCCGACGCCATATCTGTATGTATTCGGTTCCATTCGGTACCACTCCAAGGCTGGTATTCGATGCTTACCAACAGCACACAGGGATGGGGGGGGGGGGGGCGGCGGGGAAAAGTTCCCTTTAAAAAAAAAATGGCCGACATTTACTGGAGCGGTGGTGTAAACCCGCCAAAAAACGGCCAAGAAAAGGGTAAAAAAGGCTAAGAAATGGGTGAAAAAGGTAAAAAATACCAAAAAAAAGGTCCCTAGAAACTAAATTAAATTGCCCCTGCCCTTTTGGGGAAATGTACACGTCCCTGCTTACCGATTTTCTGAAAGTATTCAAGTCAGTCTCACTTTCACATCATATTTTATATCAATCATAACCCTGGAAAAAGCACACAATTGGCTTAAATCAGGTTAATGGACTTTTAGGACCGATTATAACGTCAGTGTGACTCATAAGAGTGACGCAAACTTTTAGAAGAAATAGTTGTTTTTTTTCATTATGATCGTATTTAAATTGCACTGCTTGATGATATTGTACGTTCATTTTTTTATAAATGTAAAACTGATTTTCTGCAGAAGTGTAGGAAATTAACTCACACGACGAAAGGTGCAGAGCTAGTGCACGAAAATTTACGACAATGACTTTTTTTTTTTAAACATTGGCTTTAAAAAAAAAATATGCCCTTATTTGGTTCCGAACTGATAAATGCTGGTGGTGCAGAAGGGCCTAGAGACCTAAAAATGGCAAAATGAAGGCCAGGAAAGAATCAGAAATGGGCATAAAAGGGGTAAAAATAGAGAAAGACAAGCTAAAAAGAAGGTCAAAAAGATCCTGGCGAGCAACAAAATTTTTAAAAAAGGACCCAGAAAAATAACCTCAGCGTGTCCATATACTGAAAGTTGCCCTGCCCCTGCCCCTGCCCTCTCGGAGGTGTGTGCACGCAACTGCCTCTAATGTTTCGCCGTAATTCCTAGCAAACTTAATAAATGCAGAACCATAAGACGAAGATGAAATGCAGTCTCAGAAAATTAGCAGTAGAACGGCAAAGGTTCAAACAAAATTTCAGTTCTGGCTTAATTAGAGCCTGACATATGGTTCCTAGCTGTTCACAATGTTGGCTCCATTGTGTTTCTTCGCTTAATACTTGAATGGTTAGGGGTAGACATATCGTAACTTAATTTTAATAAATTTACCAATCGGCCAATTCCTACCGCCAGTAGCAATGTTCTAGTTCTCATTTAACTTTCGAACTATTAGTAGGTGCGATTAACCTTGGAGGCCTTTCTTTGGTTGAATGATATCACTACTTTGAAAGGCCGACCCTTTTTTGAAACTTGGCGGCTTCTCTTATACCAGTTTTGGTTTTGTATGGATTCTAACTGCTAATAATAACAACATTGTTAGAAATATAATTCTTGTTTGAAAGCCACTATGGCGCAATCTCTAATAATAGCTACTTTTCATTGATTTGCCATAATCGTTTAGAGATTCTTACCTACAAATTTCCTAGTATTTCTACTTTGACGCCACTTTCTGTTCCCTTCGTTAACCCTATTTAACGATTTTGTACGGTTGCACCGATTAATTAAACTCACTTATAAATTTACTAGGTATTTTAGTTTACGTGTTTGGTTTATCATTTACTGCAGGGACTTTTCAAACGATTCAAGGGATGATAAATATTTGATTTCCGAGTTAGGAGTCATTTTTTTGTGTGTAACTTCACGACTGTCTCTCTTCAGTACCGTATCATCCCTTGAAAAGTTCCTGCAGTAAATGATAAACCAAACACGTAAACTAAAATACCTAGTAAATTTATAAGTGTTTTTAATTAATCAGGGCAACCGTACAAATTCATTAAATAGGGTTAACGAAGGGAACAGACAGTGGCGCCAAAGTAGAAATACTAGAAAATTTGTAGGTAAGAATCTCTAAACGAAGATGCCAAATCAATGAAAAGTAGCTATGATTAGAGATTGCGCCATAGTGGCTTTCAAACAAGAATTATATTTCTTACAATGTTGTTATTATTAGTAGTTAGAATATTGTCAGTGTGATTATTAGTATGTTGCCAGCTTCACGCCGTGATTCAAATTAACCTTATGAGTGATTGAAACGAACCAACATCAGCGTTTGGTAGCCAGTACGCTCAAAACTGCGAATGAACAAACTTAAGCCTTTGAAAAAAGCACAAACAATAAACCACAACCGTGCCACTTTGACTCAACTAACGGCAAATTGGGCATTGGCAAATGTCAAAATTATGAATGTCAATATCAATAGATATAAAATACCTCCGGACAAAACAGGCAAAGGTGATGATTAGACCGTGAAATGCTCTGTAGATTTACAAGACAAGCAATTTCTGACCGTGTCAGTTTCACTGGCGTAACGGCTAATTGGGCCACGGCAAATGTGAAAATTAGGAATGAGCAAATTTATAGACATAAAATTCCTCCAGACAGAAAAGGTAGAGGGGACGATTAAACTCTCTGATACTTCGTTCGTTCACAGTCCTAGAGTGCCGGCCTCAGCCACCCCTGGCATTTTCGGGCAGAGAAGGACCCTGTGATGTCTCGTGCTCATGTAGATTGTGGCATGTAAAAGAACCTAGGATTTCCGATAGGATTTATCTAGCAAAACTGACCCTCTCTCCTTCTGGTGCCATGGCTAACGCTGGCTGCGCATCAAAAAGCTACAGTCCTATGAGTCATGTGATATCCACCCAAAACCAAAACTGGTATAAGAAAAGCTGCCAAGTTTCAAAAAAGGGTTGGCGTTTCAAAGTCGTGATATCATTCAACCAGGGAAAGGCCGCCAAGGTTAATCCTGTTAGCCAAGTTAATCGCACCTAATAATACTTTGGGCGTTAAATGAAAACTTGAAGATTGCTACTGCCATGTAGCAATGTTCTAGTATTCATTTAACTTTCGAACTATTAGTAGATGCGATTAACTTGGCTAACAGGATTAACCTTGGCGGCCTTTCCCTGGTTGAATGATATCACTACTTTGAAAGGCCGACCCTTTTCTGAAACTTGGCAAATTCTCTTATAATCGTTTTGGTTTTGGGTGGATATTAGATAACACGGTGTGGGTTCGGCTCCAACAACTACAGCTTTATTCATTTGCTGCATTGCATTTATAGAAAAGCCTAATACCTTTATAGCACAGTCCTACATAATTTTTTTGCTCCTGTTTCTGACATTTATCACTAAAAACCAACTCCTACAAGAACTCCTACATCAAGCATTCCCTTATTCGCACTGACGAACATTGCGATAAGGTTGCAGCGGGTAGGCTGGCCAATTTTGCAAAAATAGATTACCAGTACTTATAAATATTGACACGTGTACTTACAATAACATCAACGTCGTTTAAGGAGAGTTAGTTGCTTGTTGGGAAATGCCATTTCTTGAAACTATATCCCAGACTATCCGTTTTCTCATCCTTCATTTCAAGTCTTTCTAAGCCTAATGTGGGTGTTGCAATGCAAGTTATATTCATAAGCTATCTTTTTTCTCTTTAAAATTATCAAATAAAGACAGGGCTGAAATAAAATTTTATTACGTAATCCTCAATAGCAGCATACATGATGGTCCAGATGGTAAGGGGAGTCCATGCGTTGTCTGTTATTTGGCATTAAGTTGAGAAGAATTTTCGTCTCTACCATCCGTGTGTTCTCATCAAATTTTAAACTATTGCGAATCATTCCGGAAGCGGTTGCTGGTGTCAGCTGGTCTGGAAGATTGTTCGCCCGCTTTTCGACAAGGCTTATGCAAATTAAGATAAGCTCAAACCCCTATTTTCGTGGCAGCTGTCGCATTCGTCACAGCACACGACAATATGTTCGAATGCACACCCAAAATGGCGCTGCTCACTGCGTCATTACCATGCAGGCTGCACCCATTCATGCTCACTGCCAACTGCTAGCTCTCCTCCCGTGAAGAAAGCGAGACAAAAATACCATTTTGTTCTATGATTAAAGCTGAAGTAATATTACAGTGCAGTGCGTATAACTTCAGGCAGTGCTCACAGTGATGTTGCAGTGAATTGGTTTGAATTGCCATCAAAGCAAATCCAGTTTAGCCCCAAAACTACAAAAAATGGTCCTCCTGTGTCTTGACGAATGTGTTATTTTGAAACTAGTGTTACTTCCAAAATAAAGCCACTGCGACAGGAAAATATAGACCCTTGTAAAATGATTGAGTGAATGGGTTTATGGTGCATGTTGTTTTCTATCCAGCAAAGGTTATAGTTACAATAGGGAGAAATGTTACAACGGGTAGTTGCGAGCACTGGGACGTTAGATTCGACAGGCGTCTTGGTCCCAGCTGTATATCTCTGGCTTGTTACAGACCCGGATTCGATCCTGGTGAAGGGAAGGGTATATTAACCCGGTTTTCCTCCGGTTGTTTTTCGCCCGTTGCACGAGGGTTTCCTCCGGGTACACCGGTTCCCTCATGCGGCAAAAAACAACTGCCACTTAACAGCTGCCGCAGCTCGAAACTTATTGGTCGACTCCTTCTATTCTAAATGCGTATCAGAAACATGATGGACAGTTACGTCCTGCGTCCTACAAAAGTACCACGATGGTTGTTGGAGTGAATGTCTTAGTTTCGACTTTATTATTGTTGGATTTACGAAAACGCCTATGCGAGTGATCTCGACCTTGTCATTTCTGAATATTGCTAAAATGACACTAATAAACCTGTCTTATCATTTTGAAACTAGTATGCGCGGTAATTGGGTAGGTTATAATTGGTAGGATTACATACTACATATGCTACGCTGCAGTTCTCTAGGAAGCACTGAGTATGTGTAATTGTGTATGTTTGCTTTTGTCTTTAAGAACTAAGTTTTAGGAACAATGTCCATTATCTCACTGACAAGTGTGGTGCTATAAATCTTCCCCATGCCATTAGCAGTGCCTCCATCTATCTCAAACAGGAGTGGTGACATTTTTTTGACCGAAATAAAATTAAGAGTTTGTACCATCTTCACTGCACATAATAGATTGCTGTAGCTAACATTAATCACAAACTACCTCATAAAAGCTCCTGAAAACTGGTATTCAGCTTCTTAAAATGTAGCCTACTTTATGTTTCATAGTACATTGCCGACAAACCATGCATTCACGATTTCACACTGGCCTACATCCGTTAAACTACTAAATCAAATTGAAATCTTACTAGGCCTACGTCATTATCTGCCCTAAATTTTCAAGAATTAGCACAGATTCTGAGGTAAATTCTGTGCTAAATTAAGCTGTTAAGAATTATTAGTATCATTGTTCCAGAGTAAGTAACAAAGGCTGAAAAGAAGAAAAAAACACTCAACATGAGTGATTTGTGGCCATGTTATACGATGGTTGTTGTCTCTAAGAAGTCTTTGGGAAAGAATATTGAAAAACAAGCAATTTATAACATTTTTCAGGAGACTTACCGATCTTAACGCTATAAGTAGAATTAGATCATCAACTTCGTCATAACGTCATCATTTCTTCAGCAGATATGTATCACTTTCATAGAAAACAGTTTTCAACTGAGTCTCTGCAACTACGCATGTGTGAGATATTGAGTGCTTGTACCGGGCCCCACCACTTCTGTCTACGGCCCTGTTTGATTGGATCACAGACCATAAAGTGGATTTATGGTCAGTTTATCCATTCAAAGTCATCTGGTCTTTGGATAGCGATGGACAGAGCTGTATTTTTTTTATTACGACAACATTGTTATTTTTAAAGACAAGGGTGGATGCGAGGAAATTGTCTCACAGTTTTCATAGGCAAAAGGGCCCTGTTGTTACCTTCTCCTTATGCTCCAAAGCACATTTTCAGCTATTCAATGCCTAGATTTTGTCGATCTCTTCCTGGAAGTTCACGTCTAAGGACTTCCGAGTAAGAGATTGACAAAGATTGTTGAAATTGACAAACGATGGAGATGGCATTTGTAATTTTTGGTAATTTATCAACTCAATCTGCACAATGTCGCACTTGCACTTTGTTTCAAGATCGATTGTTTGTCCAACAGCATATAATAAGAAGGATTACGCTTCGGTCACGTATCCCCACATTGGTTTGTATCAAGCATTTGACCTGCTTTCTGCCATACGCGTGCCTTCTCTGGCTACGCCGCTGCTGCATGTTTTTTTTTTTTAATTGACCTTAGCTTCATAGTAAAGTGGTGTTTTGGTGCATAATATAAAATTTCTAACTGTAGTCAGATTCTATTTATTACTCTCCCGGTTCTATAAATCACCTCAGAGCACACTCATGGAAATTCTAAGATTAAGATTAAGGTAATACGTGGATGCAGCTGGAAAAGAAACTATTAAAAAAAATATCATAAACACAAGGTTGTTTGTCTTGGTTTTACTGATCCGTTCGAGCCTCTTATTGTAAAATTAGTCGTGACAACCTGACTTAGTACGATGGTCAAATGGATACAATGGAAATCAAAACAAATATTCTTTGTAATGGTGAATGGTATTGCACATTGCTCAATACCTTTTTTTTGCAAATTTTCTTTCCTTAACTTTTGTTTTTTCGTCGTTTCTGTTGTATACAAGTTTAGACCATTCTTCAAGAGTCGGGTTACCTTGTATTGTATTGGATTGAAGTATTATGCATCGCTGCTTTTTTTTTGGTACGTCTTGACTAATCCAGGAACCATGTTTAAAACCAGCTCCTTGGACTTGTACACTTTTCGCCATTACAGTGTAAAGCGGACTATGCTCTAGTTGTAGGTTACAATCCTCCAGTGTTGGGATTCGGAACACATCCAAAACAGTCACCAAAATCAGAAAATTCCTTAGAATATCCTCCTGGTTCAGAAGGTACATTATCGGGTATGCCAATACTGTTGCACTGCTGTCTGAGGTGCTACAGGGCGGGACTCCTAAATTTTTCTGGGGAGTTAGGCAGTGCTTTACGGGTAC
>JAHWFP010033642.1:58027-130119 GCA_023313725.1 Lithobius niger | reverse complement strand
GGATGTCCTGGGTTCGAGTCCCATTCGGGGCAGTTGTCTTTTCTTTCTTTCTCAGACTAGTGTATTGTGTTTCCTCACAAGGCCAGTCTTTAATGCAGACTGCTTGCTTCATTTACCCTTTACCTTGTGATTTATTTCTTTATTTATCCTCTACCATTAAATGGGGAAGGCGATACCTACAAGAAGGTAAACGGGGGCTAAACAGACTTTTCGAATCGCGACTCCTGAACGTCGGGAGCTTATCCCTATGGCAAGCCATTCCATTTTTTATTACAGAATTACTGATATCTCTAATTCAATTAAAGGTATCTGTAATTGAATTGTTGACACCTATAATTGAATCAGAGATATCTGTAATTCTGTAATAAAAGACGGATTGGCTTGCCATATATCCCTCACATTGGTGTTTCTCCTGCGATCGAGGGCTATATCCTGTCTAATATCCGAACAGGACAGAATGGAGCAATTCACGCAATAGCACTCGAGGTGACTGGCGGTCGTTGCATTACAACAAACATGTACAAATTATAACTGTGCAAAAAACGGCTTCGCCGTTTAGAAAAAAAAAAAATTAGAGCTCGTATCCCCTACTCACAGCCGTGAAGGTGCACGAATATAAACGGATTAGAGTTCACTCGAACGCAACGAACTATGATTTGAACTCCAATACCAGGGAACAAGGACTGTTTTTGATCAATGGTTATATCAGAAAGAAAGCCCAGTTTTGGTGTTTGGGCGTGCACGGATAATTTGTGTATTATAGCTCGGCTCACAGAGGTCTCACGGACTTGTGGTTGGGCTTAAAATGTGCGTAGACTTTTTTTTGTATATTTGTCTGTGTTTGTTGTTTCATATTAAATCTGTTTCGTGTGAGTGGGTATGTGTGTATTTTAAGTGCATTTATAATTTGTGAAACAAGCAGACTCCTAGTTAAGGAATTTTTTTGCCTGTGTTCGTGTTTGAAGGTCGTTGGAAGTGGTATATCTAGTTCGTTTGAGTAGTTCGTTCATCTTGTGTATGCCTTTTTATCTTTCAATTTTGTAGCGTTTACTGTTTATGGCGTTATTTTGTGTGTGTTTGTGGGTTTACGTTTTGCGAATTGGAATTCAAATTATAGTTCGTTGCGTTCGAGTGAACTCTAATCCGATTTTATTCGTGCACCTTCACGGCTGTGAGTAGGGGATACGAGCTCTAATGTATTTTTTCTAAACGGCGAAGCCGTTTTTTGCTCAGTTAATTTGTTAGCTTTTTTCGCTTCCTTTTTATATTAATTGCTACGGTCTAGTCTATCATGTGTCCACTCTCCACCGATTTTTGTTTTCGAAAAAACGGAACATTAGAAATGCATACTTATGTTCAGGTTCCGCCCAAGGTTTGTCCCATGATTATTCTTTGATGGCAACCCATTAGCGTGTGTCTAGATTTAGCATGCGTCATCTCGATGAGTAGTTGATTCTGGATTGTTGCAGTGTCATGGCAAACAATCACGGAAACAATTCAACTAGTTTCCCGAAGCCCGCATTGAAAAAGTAAATAAGTCACTCAGTCATGTCGGCCGCCCAATAAAGACTTCGCACGCTACGGTTTAAAACTTGTAAGATTTAAGGCAAAATCAAGACCATCTAATTTTGGTTCTCCACAACTAGCTAGGGTCAAAGGGTCAAAGGATTTTAGCGAGCGTTAACCGCACCCGGTCATCTAGCTAGGTAACTCAAACAACGACAATCTTACTTTCCCCGCACCCAACCTTTGTTGCTCTTGTTCGAGTGAGCTATAATCCGATATTGTACGCCTCGCCTATTGTTACCCCATTGTTACATGTTGCAGCATTGTATCATTTTGACATTGTTAGCCGCTCCGCCGCCTCCTCCTCCTGTCCAATTTTCTGAAATTCTCGTGCGCAAACGAACTCTGAAATAAATTAAACTACGTGTAAGCTTTTGCGTCAAAGAAAGCAGCCAAGGGCCGGTCAGAAGCTACAGTACGCGGTTCGGCATTTTCCTATACCAGAATGTAACTCTACGGAGCCGTACCACTATAGGCGGCACGCAGACAGTTTCTGTTCCCAGCCTTTCTGTGGACCAAGGGCGGAACGAACGATTTGCTTGTGGCATATGAACAAACAGGCGGATGCCTGTCGTTGGCAGAATTCCTTCTAGAGGCGACGCAACGCGTAGCCTTTCTAGGAAACGCAAGTGTTACATACACCAACCTTCACTATCCATTAACAAACACTTGTCCATTCCACGCTGACCCCTTTGTTCCAATCACCCTCAGGCAAAAGTAATGGCGCTCATCCAAAGGCAAGATTATCTAGTTATGCCTTAAACTTGGGTTACCAACGAGAAAAATTAAGTTCCGTTGCTGCTAGTTATTTCCGCAAGTATTCTATACTCATGTTTCGATAGGGTGTGATCGGTCGTGTGTGTCTCGGCCATGTTTCTGCCTCAAGCATCAAGAGAGATGGTGGCGTTTTAATTGGCTGCCGGACGTCTCATCGCAACCGTTAGAAGGACGAATACGACGAAGGACGAAGGTTATAGCCAATTATTTTGCGACAGAAGTCATCCAGGATATGCTGCAGACGTATAGAAGTCGTTTGGCAAAAATTTGATAAAAGTCTACGGACCTGCTCTTCTCCATTATCAAACATAAAATTCAAACGAACAGACGTCCTCTTAACACCTAAAACGTAAAAAGCTAAAATAAATAAATAAATAAATGCTTAAAGTCACCACGTCCTGCAATGCCTAATTCATTGAACGAGTGGCAGTAAGGAAGTAAAATCTCAAGATGAGCCGAAAATCAAATCCAAGGAGACGAAATATGATCTGATCCCGGCAAATGAAGAGTGGAGCTAGGTGACATGAAAACGGGATGAAGGCTATTTAAACGGATATCCTAGTGCCACTGCTCAAATCATCTCATGGTTTATTTCCAGCGAAACGTTTGCGAAGGAAGCGGCAGAATTTCCTTCTGCACTGTTGTTTGTTTGTCTACACCTGTGAAAACTCATTATACCAATTCCTTTCAGACTTTGAAATCTGTTCACGCTTTACTTAGGGACTTAAATTCGTAAATGTCAAACATGAAAACAACAACAGTAACTGCATGGAACAAGCAGCATATAGGTTAAAGAGAGGATGCTTCATAGATGAATCAGAGGCGACCATTCAACGAATGGAAACCTTAGGAGAATTTACAATTTAAAAAAAAAAATTAAAAATTTGAATTTTTCACACTGAAGCTACATGACCAGTACATGGCCCACTTACATATACCCCCTAAACCATAAGGGTGGCCACAAACCAAAATCGACAAAACGTCGCACGAAAGGATATTTTGTCGAAACCTGTCTCAGCATGCTGCAGATGTCTCCAAAATCGAATGAGCTGAGCGCCACACACCGCATGCGACGTTGTCGAGAGACGTCTTTAGGCGTCTCACGACAACAAAGCAAAGCTCCTTCTAGTTTCGTGTGACGGGGTCTCTCCGCCAGCTGCGACGTCTCGCGACGTGTCGTCTTGTCGACTATATCGCATCTGGTGGAGAGACTCCCAACAGACTAAACTAGAAAGAGCTTCGCTTTATTCTCGTGAGACGCCTAAAGACGCCTGGCGACAACGTCGCATCCGGTGTGTAGCGCTCAGCTCATTCCTATGGTTTTGAAGACATCTGCAGCATGCTGAGGGTAGATTTCGACAAAATGTCCTGTCGTGAGACGTTTTGTCGATTTTGGTGTGCGGCCACCTTAAAACAAACCACATCATGAACCAATATTATTAACTTTTATTAGGTCGATGTTCTCACCATCAATCACGGCCGTCAGACAATTGGAGGGCATAGCTCGACCTTCAAAGGAAGGACGTTCAGTTACTCGTCTGCCCCGTGTGAGAAACATATCAAGACCAGGGATGTCAAATCGTTTATTTAATGAGTATGTATATGTGTACCAGTTTTAGAAAAACAGTTTCGAAATCTAGATACACGCTAGTGTGGCGCGCCAAGTAAGGCAACAAACATCACAACAACCATCACGTCAATTAAATTGTCGAGGTTGTAAACCATTGTCACGCGCAAGCGTCAGTGTCATATATCCTGAAGCGGAGTTAGGCAAATTTCAGGTACTTGGATCTAGACACACGCTAGTGTGTTGCACCAAGTTAGGCAACAAACATCACAACAAACATCACATCAATTCAATTGCGGATGTTGTAAACCATTGTAGCGCGACGCCATAGCGTCAGTGTCTTGTATCTTGAAGCATAGTCGGGCACATTTCAGGTACTTCGGGGAAAATAATAATACGGTACAAAAGCTTAAATTGTGTTGAAATCGAGAGCAATGACCCACCTGATAAAAATTAACTCGTGTAGGAATGCCAGCTAAGCTGCTTTCAATGCAAAATCTGACCGTCAACAACGTTGAAAATGTGTTACTAGTTACTAGCTAGCTAGCTAACTAGGTACTAGCTAGCTAGCTAGCTAACTAGGTACTAGCTAGCTACTAGCTAACTAGGTACTAGCTAGCTAGCTAGTCCGCTCATACCCATGTTAAATCCATAGGGTGATTATTCATCGATACCGAAATAACGGGAAAGCTTCCAGCTATGAAATTGAATGAATGGGTACAGTACAATACGAACTGCGTATACCTTTTATGGTTTGAAGCCTGCGGGCGTAACGGGGATGGCATAGAAGGGCGCATAAGTACGAAAATATTGTTATAAACATTGTTTGTATTGTCGGCATCGTCTCTCATTGGACGGCCAAAGTTCGGACAATGACAACGTGTATACTGACGTGTGTGCCTAGACACACACTAGTGTATCTCGATAAATCTAAACAACGTTGCAAAAAAAAATTTTATTCACGTCCAATTCACGAAAAATAAACCAGCTGTAAAAACAAAGCAAAATAAACAAAGCCGAGAACTGGTAAACAGGCCATCAAGTTGAGAGTGGTTCGGCCCTTCAGAGGAGTGATATCAACACACCAAAACTAAATAACAAAGACTACAACAAAATTAAAAGCATACCAAAAACCTATAAACAGGTGACTAAGTTGAGAATAGATCGACCTATAGGTAAAAGTTAGTAGCAAAGTGTTGAAAACCAATTTCTTGTTGACGTGCCACTTTATTACACATCTGCACGGTAGTGGAGTTGAGCAAATACACAAATAAAAAAAAAAGGAGTGATATCATACCAAAAACAAAAACTGGTAAAAGGGGCCGCCAAGTTTCGAATGGTTCGGCCTTTCAAAGGAGTGATAGGGTGATTTTAAATCTATCTATCCTCACACCAAAACATTCGCCAAATTAATCGCACCGAATAATACTTTGGACGTTAAATGAAAACTTGAACATTGCTACCGAAAGTAGCAATGTTCTAGTTTTCATTTAACCTTCGAATTATTAAGCGGTGCGATTAAATTGGCGAAGTTTTGGTGTGTTGCTATCACTCCTTTGAAGGGCCGAACCATTCGGTACTTGGCGGTCCCTTTTACCAGTTTTGGTTTTTGATATGACAAAAATAATAATGCGGTATAAAAGCTTAAATTATATTGAAATTGAGAGCAATGACCAACCTGACAAAAATTAACTCGTGTAGGATTGCCAGCTAAGCTGCTTTCAATCCAAAATCTTACCCTCAATAACGTTGCAAATCTGTTACTACTAGCTAGCTAGCTAATTCGCTCATCCTATGTTAAATCTCATAGGGTGATTATTCATCGATACCGAGATATCGGGAAGGTTTCCAGCTATGAAATTGGACGAATGGGTGCAGTACAATAGTACTGCGTACCTTTTATGATTCGGAGCCTGGGGGTGTAACGGGAATGGCGTGGGAGGGCGCATACAAGTAAGAAAATATTGTTATAATCATTGTTAGTATTGTCGGCATCGTCTCTCATTGGACGGCCAAAGTTCGGACAATGACAACGTGTATACTGACGTGCGTGCCTAGACACACACTAGTGTATCACGATAAATGTAAACAACGTTGCCAAAGAAATTGTATTCACGTCCAATTCACAAAAAATAAACAAACTGCAAAAACAAAGCAAAATAAACAAAGCTAAAAACTGGTAAAGAGGCCACCAACTTGAGAGTGGTTCGGTCCTTCAGAGGAGTGATATCAACACACCAAAACTAAATAAAATAAATTACAACAAAATTAAAACAAAACCAAAAACCTATAAAGAGGTGACTGAGTTGAGAATGGTTCGGCCTATAGGCAAAAGGTAGTAGCAAAGTGTTGAAAACCAATTTCTTGTTGACGTGGCACTTTACTACACATCTGCACGGTAGTGGAGTGGAGTCTAATACACAATAAAAAAAAAGTAGTGCTATCATATCAAAAACCAAAATTCGTGAAAACACCGCCAAGTTCCTAATGGTTCGGCCCTTCAAAGGAGTGATATCAACACACCAAACATTCGCCAACGTAATCGCACCGAATAATATTTTGGACGTTAAATGAAAACTGAACATTGCTGCCGAAAGTAGCAAAGTTCTAGTTTTCATATAACCTTCGAAGTATTAAGCTGTGCGAGTAACTTGGCGAATGTTTTGGTGTGTTGATATTACTCCTTTGAAGGGCCGAACCATTCGGAACTTGGCGTTCTTTTCACCAGTTTTCGTTTTTGATATGATTGCAACAACATGCTGCTCTGTTGAAAGTGGTACTTGCCTGTCAGAGGATTGCAAGTAAGACCCCAAAGTGGCTTCCAAGAAACTCATTGGTCCTGGATGGTTTCGGCAGTCAAAATCATGCTTTGCGCCATGCAGTTGTTGAGTCTGTTTTTCAGTCGCCCCTATAAGATTAGTGCCCTAAGAAGTTGTTTTCAATCCATTTTAAAACCATCATAAACACTATGCCGCACGTCGTTCAGCAATTTAAATACCATTATCAATTTCATTAAAGAGTATTCACCATTCAATTTTTGTACGTTGGTGGCTTCGGCTTGTATTGGCATACAGATTTTTTTTTCAGTATTATAATTTACTTTATCGACAAAAGCATGTGTGGTAGGCCTTCAAGTCTATTCTCTCCAGTATGGAGAAAAGAAAGCCTTTTCGAGATGCGTTATTCTTAATTATCACAATGTTGTAATCAAGGTTTAATACTCTCAGACTACAAGTTAAGCCAACCTGTAACACGCGTGTGAGACATGCTTGCCATCCCGTCAATATCAATTCAACCAATAACCCAAGAACTCCATCTTAGAGAAGATTGTGCCTCAAATTGTTTTATCCTATAAGGCTCCAAGTTCGGCTATAATTATGGAACTGTGTGGATGGCGAGGGACTTAGGCTTTGGTTACCTGTTCCCTCAATATCTAAGGTAATCTTCCCACCGCCCTCACTCTCAGTTTCTCCACGTCATTCGGCTCCACCGACCGGGAAAATAACTACAGGAAGTTGTTTTTTCATCAGTCTGTGATGAGTCGGTACAGGTTTACATGATCTGCATTGTCAATTTTCGTTTTGTTTATAGAATCCATTCTAAGTTAGTTACGGCAAAAACCTATGGTAAAAATATCATTCACTTTCCAGTAAAATCTTACAAGTGTATGTAAATACTGAATGCATTGGATGAATTGGAGGAATAGCATATTCTCGATGTTGTTGGTTCTATTAGTGTGTCAAATAGGTCGGTCGGACGGTATTCAATCGATGCATCAATTCAGTGGGCTAATTAGGTGATGGAATATTGTTGATGATGTTAACTCCAATAAGGAAGCTGGAAACATGTGGAGAGCCCGGTTCAGGTTTATTTTACTGGTTGACATTTGGTTGGCTCGACTTATGATTAAGAAACAACACTTAGTTTGTAAAAACATAGTTGAAACATTAAATAAAACGCACAAAATTGTAGCAGTTTCGATGCAGTGCTCACTAAATGAACGAAAATAAAAATACATGAAGTGCGTATATATTGCGACCCCATGCGTTGATCGTCGAAACTGTTACATGTTTATGCCTTTTATTTTTTTTCAGCAAAGTTTTTATAAACTGAGTTTTTTTTTTTACAAAAAGTATTCGCTGTCCTCTTAAGCTGTTACAGTATAACTGTCATGATTGTATACCATGAAATTCGGGATCGGTTAGGCATGTCTACGAATTAAACGAGCGTTGAAAAATCATGAGTTAAGCCTGGGAGTAATCGAAATCAAGTTATTATATTTATTGAAATACCAACATTCTTGTTTGCCTCACGGGGTAAAAAAAAAATAAAATGCGTGCAAACTTGAACGACCCCACATTGAAGGATACAATAATTTGCATTGCGATTCACAATAGATTTGAATAGATCGAGTTGCTTTATGGATTTGATATCGTTGACAAGCTGGGTTCAAAGCTAGACGTCACAATTGTTCTTCTGGTGGGTTTTTATATCGGTTGGACTTGCCGAAAGTCAACAGAGGTCAAGGGCAGACTCTAAGTAGTGCCCCTGAGACTGCTGCGACCCCCTGGAACAAATAATCTTATTGGCGAAAGCCCACTCAGGTCTCAAGTTGGTAGCGCGGTGAAGCATTGCCGGCATCAATAGAGCTGCACGAGGTTCTGTCGATGTACAAAGTTTCAGAAAGATTTACCGAAAATGGTGGTGAATATTATACACTTGCTACATAAATAATTTAAATGCCGTCAGAAAGAGTCTAGGATGCCCTTTGATGATGTGCGTGCCATACATTCGCAACTCCAGTTCTACATGGTAAATCATAATTATTTTTAGAGAGGCCATAAACTACGGTTCCCACTGTTTTAATATAGCCATGCTTTTGTCGGTAATGCAGCTACGGTTTTCGCACGATATCAGGCTGTAACTTTGCATTAAAACTACCAAATGCTAACTATTTTACAATAATATCCCGTGCGAGTAACTCGAGGGGTATAGTTTTAAATTGATTAGCATGAGTAAGTTTTAGTAGGGTTACACGCTGAGTGTGGAAACATTCTTGGCTGGATTATCCATAAGAGCTAGAGGGCTGTTTTATTGAAGTATATCCCAATTAAAAATAAATAATAACAAAAGGACTAAACATTCTGTGTTTATTATTACTTACCTACTGCTACGTTTTACTAGTTTATCGCTCTACCATTTCATACAATTTCTCCACAACGAGATGTTATCTTCAACAGGGCTCCCACCAAAATACTGAAATCCATTTCCCTGAGTTTTCTAGGGTTTCCAGATTAGATGAATTCATTTTCCAGGCTATTTATCATAATTTTAGGAAGGAAAGTTTTTTTCACACATTTTACCAGTTTTGTGTTATTTTGTGTTAAAAATGGTGAAGCTTTTAGATGGGAAATACATTATTTAAATTCTTAATGTTTCCCTGAGTTTTCGAGGTTTTTTTGTAAAAAAAAATTAGAGAATTCCTGAGTTCTCCCTGAGTTTCAAACGTAGTTTAAATTCCCTGAGTTTTCCAGGTTGGCGGGAACCTTGTTCAACGCGGTTGTGTCGGCAGCCTCCGCCACTCAAAACACCTTCGCACCACGGCAATCACTCAATGCTAAAATCGGCCGAGGATGGCTCTGTGTGTTTGCACGTACTAAATTTGAATAGTTTGCTATCAAATACAAACAAAATCTAATTTTCGGCTAAATATTTAAGTCTTAGTCACGATAAAAGCACGAAAATAACGATAAAAACAGCATGAGCTGTCCACACAATGAACGAGACGGTTCATTGTGTGGACAGCTCATGACTTAGCACCGTTATTATCGGTCGAAATCCTAAAAGATAACGCGGTAAAAAATTTAATGTTTATAGAACTCCGAAGAAAAATTATACAATAATTGCCCCCCCCCTAAAAAAAAAAAATTGCGACATTAAATTGCGAAAATCATACTAAACACGTCGAGTTGTCCGGCTGAGTGCTGTATCTGAACGAGTCAAAAGCCGGGGTGATTAGTGGCCGTGTCAGTATGGCTCAGTGGTAGGACCTCAGCCTTTGATTTCGAAGGTCGTGGGTGGGATTCCCCGCTCAGGCAGTCTGACATATAAGTCCAAAAGGTAACGTAAATAGGTTTACACCCGTATTTATTTAACTAGTGGTAGGCATCTGTTTTGGAGCTTAGCTTTACATGCGTACAAGCAAAGGTCCCTGGTATAATCGAACTGAAAGGGTATAATAGAGGAGACGGGTTGTAATCGCCTGTTTATGCCCCGCTAAGTCGACTATACCCCAGCTCCTGTACCTTCCAACATGGTAGCAAGTGGGATAAACTAAATATTAAATCACTGGCTCTAGTAATATTACTACTGATAACCCGTGAAAAGGACTATACATGAATTACATACCGGTTTCAAAACAACACTCGGCTGCTAATTCAGGGCCAGTGAGTATTGGAGGAACTACAGTATAGGCTGTATCAAGAATTTATAAATTCTTGGCTGTATGTATGTAGTAAAAATAGGCTTATTGGTCATGGTATCTGTCTTTTTCTTATTTGTAAGTAAAAAAATAGTCATCAATAAATGCTAGAAAGCGCTAAATGTTGAATCAAATTGACTTTAAAATCTAAATGGGACATGAAACCTATGGAAAACGTCAGCATTTTATTAGAATTTATCCTCTTCGAACGCACCCTCCCCCTACAAAATCTTGTGCCACAAATACACTGTCCACGTCTTAAGCTACTTCATAATGAAGCCAAAACATCACCACTATATATCCCGTCTTGCCACTACTAGCTCATAATAGCCTGCCCATTGGGCAAATCAGTTCATAAAAGCAGCAGTTAATGTGTTCACTGGTGAATAGCTTGAAATGATGCGTGGTCGGCAGATTTTTCATAGCTTAACAATGCTTGGTTGTTTGTTGCTGGTTAAACTTTGATTACAGTTTTGATGCATTGTAATCTATCTGTCTTTTCCAAATGCCATTTGAAAGCTGTAAAAATATGAATTTCTGCACCACCCCCTATAGGTATTGGCTACGGAGATCAGAATTGCAGAGATATGGGGGGGAATTGAGGCTTAATGGCGCGTCGACAACGTGGTCATTAGCGCCAACCTCAGTCACAGTGCAGTGGTCCGGGTCATTGCGGAGATATGTGCCTCGTAAAATGAATTGTATAAATTCACGTATACAATTGAATCAGACTAATCAATGAGTTTCTGCAGACACTGTAAAAGGATGTTACATTAAACTAAATATTAACCTTTAGCTTATTTATTTTTGTTACAGTTTTAACTTGAGTAATGGGAACAAGAATAATCGCGTTATTTTGCGTCATGTAAGCGTTAGGTTTGTTGTTAATGTGTAAATGCATACATTTATTAATACTCTCTTCTGCTTAGAGACTATATCACTATGTAAATAATGGCTACGACAAATGCTGGATTTGTATGCCATTCTGCGATTCGCTAATTAAAGCCTGTCTGCAGAAAAACAGGCACCTCATATAACGAATTGTTAGGGATCCTTCAATTTTAGCTACAGTGATGTTCTCCACACAAGACTCGTGAGCAAGGAAAGATCCCGAATCGCATCCGGGATGAAGTCCATACTGCATATTTAGACTTATGCCTAATATAAAGTTTGTCAGGAAGTACTGACATCGTTGAGTTCTGCCTATTTCTTGTGGTTGGTTAAGTAGTTCTAAATATGACAGTCAATAGCAAAGTTAGTTACAACTCTTGCTTTCCGTTGTGGTTTGGTTTTTGATTGTTTCCTGTTGTTCTTTGCAGGTATCAAAGACTGAAGTATCTCAAACAGAGAAAGAAGCGACATCCCCAGTGCCAAGCCTAAATTCCCCCCTATATCACAGATGACTCTGGAAATGTTGTCGGCGTGAAGTTCAACCAGATGTTGTTGAATGTTTGTAAAAAAATTAACAAGTAAGACACTGAGACCCATAGCTACTCCTGGTTCGGAATAATCCACGACAACAGCAATGGTCGTTTCGCAACTTTTGATGCATCCACAATCTCTGTGGCTTAAAGGGTCAAATATCTGTGCAATTGTTTGGTAGGCATTTTGTGCTTGTCTGCCAGCTGATGCATTGTTGCACGAAGCCACCTCGAAAGTTTCCGGCATAAAAGGCAGTCTGTGTAAGAAAACAATAGAAAGAATTAAAATAATGCTGGAAGCAAGCAAACACTAACACTTTCTATACAAGCTATTACGATAATTTCATACCTAACCACTTTGGTTTGGTAATTGAGTTTTAGTTCAGAGTTTTATCAAATACAAAAATACCCACCATGAAATAACCACCAGGAAAATAAGGTTTAATGAAACAAAATATTAAAAGGCTATTTTATTACACAAAAGTAATAGGGATACCAGATGGGCTAGCATGCCACCACTAACACTGGTCCCAATTTAAAGAGTAAAAAGAACGTCAAGCTATACATAGAATATGTGAAACACATAATCATTAAAATGCATCAAAACATAAAATCTAAAAACAACCTAAAAAATACTTCATGACGTATGGAAGTTCAAACTTTTTTTAGGTCCCTCTTAAATTGGACGAGACTCGCCGATCCAACCACCCCGAAGGAAGACTGGTCTTACAACTCGGTTTGAGTAAAAAAAAAAGTTATACAGTCCCTTCGAACAGCTGTAACCTCAAGCTTATGTGAAGTCAAACCAAGCAGTGCTACATAAAAATACAAACAACGTTTCGAAAATTTTCAATTTTCGTCATCACGTTAGCCATAAAATTAAAGCATGGCAAAAGCCACTAAGTCATCCTACATTAAAAGCATAAAACAGTAATTAAAACGGATAAAAACCACCGATTTCTCCCCTCAAAAGAGGCAGAAATGGCAGCTGAAAAGCAACGACCCACCTGCACCTCAAGCTTAAGCGGGTGGCCGCTAGTAAAACTGGTTCCACGAACCGTGAAGAACACATGAGGGTCGGTATCAGTCATGCATTTAAGAATTGAGAAAGTCAACGAGGGGTCAGCACGAAGCCTCCTCAACTCAGGTGATTCGAGCCCCAAACGGGCCAGATGTTGCTGATATGATAAACCTCGCATGCCTGGAAAGGATTTAGTAAAGGTACGTTGTACAGATTCTATAGTATTTATATCTTTGACTAAGTGTGGGGAGGTTATCGTCGATACATTCCTATACGGAGTTTCACTGAGGCTATAAGGTGGTTTACTTTACTTTACACTGTGGTACACTGTGGTACACTGTGGTACAACTTTACAACTAAGCAATATTTTTTTTGCCAAACAAAACGAAATCAGTACCTTACATTTTGCTGTGGAGTACAATATAAATGTCTAATGTCGGGATGGGGGGGGATTGGGGCTTAATGTCAGGATCAGCGTGCAACAGTTGCATATTTGATAAAAGTCATTCTTTATATCTAAGTTTTTAGTTGTGACATGCCTGACTGCCTGAGAACGACCCTAGATTCGTTTCGAGGCGATCATGCGAATGGAGCCGAGAGCTGACGTGGTCATTGGCTCCAGAAAATGTTTGGTGAAAGTAATGATGAATGATCGGAATTTTTTTTTTAGACAATGTCACAAAAAAACGTTTCATGAGTTAAGAAACCCATGCGTGTGCTCCTGACAAAACCTTAATTAAGTTATTAGCGGCCTAAATACCGAAGCGTTTCAGATTCATTCAGACTGAATACTGTATACCTGCACGAAATATTACTTCGTTTTAAAATCTTGACAAAGCAACGAACAAAGCATTGGTTGTACTCTTGCGGGGTGGCACATGGACGTTGTGGATGGTTCAGAAGGGTTACCTGTAAGTATAAGTTAGTTACTACACGATAGGTGCAGGAATCTCATGACCTCTTCCGTTCACATAATCCGTCTTTCTAAAAGTAACTTTTTCCATCAACAGAATTGAATATTTATTCAGGAGAAATATTACCTTCTTATATTCCAAAAAATATGCTGTTTGGGTCGCATATGGATAAAACAGTCGAGTGTTGAAGTTAAAAGGAGTGTTGGGGGGCGTCAGATAAACCTGCAAGCGTAAAACCACACACTGTGATTAATGAAAAATACATTTTTCAAATATGTTGGCTGACAAATTCACGAAAATATTGTCGTTAAAATGGCAAACCAACAGACGTATATGTGCTCGGTTACATGCCTATCAGGATAATAATTGGAGCGTGCTGTAATCCATTTTAGCTGTTACATACATCTCGTGGGTTCTTACTTAGACATTATAGCAAAAGAACTTACCCAGCTATAGGCTAACACAAAATGGACATTTATTCGTTGTGACATGGGTTTAAATAAACTTTACAGGTCAGATTACATTGCAGATTACAGCAGAGTTACGCTCCAAAAAGGAAATCGGGGGGGGGGGGGGGGACTGTGGAGGATTCAGTACAAAAATGAAAAGAGAGAAAGCAAGGAGGAAGAAATGCGGGAGGAACGAGGGGAGGGAATGAATGCGGTAAAGGAGGGAGGGGGAAATATGGACGGAGCGGGGAGGAAAGAGAATCAACAATGTAGGTGAAGACGCCCACTCCCTCCACCGCCTCGGGGGAAACTGCCCTTCTCTTCCCCTAATGTAATCACATGCTACGCTCCTGTATGTTAACACGTGATAGTGGGGGCTCTAGTTCTACTACCTTTGAAGCAGGTTATTTGATTTTTTACTATAAGCGCATAATTTACTCACTTCTACGCAGTTTACTAATTTCTACGCAGTTTACTAATTTCTACGCATTTTACTTTCACGAAGTTGACTTTAAGAGAGTTGATTAGAGTTGTTGTCATTAGAATAAAGATTACCGAGATTCCCACTGAGGAAACACACACAAGCAAAAAAAAAAATTAAAAAACAAACTATGTTAGTTATATAGATTAAGGTTTGCTTGGCTGTAAAACTTTACATAGGATTTAATTCAGGAACTATTTTAAGTTCTTTGAAAGTCCACAAAGTGTTATTTTGTAATATTTTGCGTGCAATTGGTTGTGATATATGTTTACTCTAGGGCAGCCCCTCGTATACGGACGGTTTTACAGAGCATTGTTGTGATTTCCCGTTTGCATGAAAATACTGTGATTTCCCGTTGGCAATCTCCCAAGCTTTCATTACATTTTGTTAGATCCAGGGTTAAGATGCATAGAGACCTACATTCCATTTGCATGAAAATATTGTGATGGGAAGAAAAAAACATGGCGTCGTCAGCACTGTGCATCTTTGTTGAAAAGATTGTTCGAATCATTAATTATACCTACAATTCAGTTTGAAAGACGAACAAACGAACAAAAGAATTAAGATTGTTGAGATACGCACTGTGGACTTCATTAGAATAAAGATTACCGAGATTTCCACTGAGGAAACACACACAAGCAAAAAAACAAATTAAAAAACAAACGATGTTAGTTATATAGATTAAGGTTTGCTTGGCTGTAAAACTTTAAATAGGATTTAATTCAGGAACTATTTTAAGTTCTTTAATAGTCAAATTATATTTGAGTTTTCACACATCGAAATGGAAAATTGCTTTACTGAGGAGTTCCTTAAACTTTTAAGGGCACTGCCCACCGCAACGTTTTATCCAAAACCAACGATAAAATTCCTATGCTGCCCTTGCAAACAACACAAGATAAAGACACTGTTTTTATTTTTTTCTTTACCATTAGTCTTCGGTCAATTTATTCAAATTTCTTGTTACATGGAAATTATTAGACCAAATGCAAACCCACGTTACGTGTCGCGCTGGTCTTCACCTGCTTTGAAAATAGAACTCTTCCGTTCTTGAATAATAAAGTATTTGTTTGATTATTAGTGTCTGGTGCAGGCAAGCTTGTTATTACTTGAAAAAACTTTGCAATGCGTATTAAATACTACACATTCTTTATTTTTCTAACCTAGTAGTTGAAAATGTACAAAAGCCATAGTTTAACATTATTTAAAATATTCATGCCTAACGATCTTTGAGTCACATATAAATTAATCACTCCAAACAAATGTAATTTTCGTGAACGTCAATCTTGTCACGAAAAATTCTTATTTCAATTTTAAATTATTCCTTTAGAGAGTTCTTATTTATTTATAATTTTATTTTCCATAAAGCTGAAAGAGCCATACGTTCTGTTTGCGAATAAGAGACAATAGAGTTTCTTCCTCATTTTAAAAAATTTAAATGACTTTGACATTTTAGGCATTATTTTAATTTTTCTTCTTGACAATGAGTTTTGTTTAACACGAGACTTGGAGGTTTCGATAATTAGTGCTTTAAGGCTTATTTTTTATTACATGAAACAGAAGTGATTTTAAAATCTTTCTCAGTCACCGAACCTAAAATGTACACGGATAAAAATTGATGATTATTAATTAAAATAACCAAATGTACAAATGAGAATATTGCATCTGTTTAAGTGCTCTTGTGCTTTACCTTTTAAATATATGATTCGTAAAGCACGACAGCACTAAAATAAATAAAATTTTCTCAATTGTACATTTGAGTATTTCAATTAAAAATTATCAATTTTTATCCGTGTACATTTTAACAAGTAAAGTGAAACTTCAATCATATAAACTCCCTTTTTTACGGTACACTTGACGTTTTTGTTTGTAATTCGTGTACCTTTTTTACATGGCGTCGCGCTACAACGGTCAATGCATGCAGTCGATTGTTGCTCGCCACTTTGAAACAATTCAACTCAGCTCTGAAAGCCTTCATCTGCGAAATAAATACGCCGTTATGTCGTTTTTAGCTGCTAATTTCAAGGCCGAAGTCCTCGAAATTAACAACGTAGCTTAGTTTGTATAAATGTATATGCATTTAGCTGAAACACGGATTCTTTCACGAATATTTATTGGGAGCCGTGGCCCGTACTCGTACGCCCCATCTACTACTATACAACCACTTCACCTCGCCTACAACCACTGCTACAACCACAGCTACAACTCCACATCTTCACAACCGTCCGCCGCGCCTGCGCACCACATTTTTCCTGCTGTCACTGTACCGCCACTGTATCGGCACTACCGCTGCACGAACACCAACTGGGAATGGCCCACCTTCTCTTTCCCATCAAGGGAAAGTTCCAGTAAGCCACATTAGGTAGCGCGCACAACTTGATTCTGCACTTCAACTCACCACTCCACTAGCACATCGCTGGCTGGCCAAGCACTCTCTCACTGTTATACAAAACAATTCACTCACACACACCACACAACACTTCACTACTTGCAGCTCTTGCAACGCCCTCGTCGCACTACACTTTGTAGCACTGCAGCACTACAGCACTAACTTCGAAGGAAAGCGGCTCGCCTTCTCTTCCCCATCTAGGGAAAGTTCCAGCAAGCCTTCATTTACTCCACTCCCTGGTTGTCTTCTTGGCTTTCCTGTTACACACGACGCTTGTTCTTCTCGGGCACGGCTAGGAAGATGAAGCTAGGGCAAAAGGAAGAGAAGAGGGACGAGGAGGGGGAGGGGAACAAACGAAAGTCCCATCTAGCAAATGCTTCTAAACACTAACCTTGGACTCACAGCAAAAAGCTGCAATTGCCCGCAATTTTGATATTGAACTTCTGCCTCTCACATGCGACAGTAGTCCTTGAAACGTACCTAACTTCTGTATCCAGGCAGCTAGTGCCTGTCGTTTACGAATATACTTCCGACAGAATAAAAGCACATGTTCCGGTGTTTCATCTACGAGACACACAGAGCAGCTCGGTGCGTCTAGCCGGCCATACCGAAATTTATGCGCTTTTAGCTGGGTATGTCCAACTCTTAGCCTAGAAACCGCCTTTGCATCTTGAAAGCATAACTTGTCTAGAACGGACCTCATTGCACAAATCGGGTGCAAAGCATGGAATGGTCTGGCCACATCAGCAGCATCCCAGTCCCTCTGCCACAACTTCAATGATCACTGTTTAACCATGGCTCGACGCATCTGAGTCGAAAGCGCAGGAGTAATGGTCATGCACTCTTCGACCATGGCTTCCCGTGCCAGCCCATCCACTGTTATATTCCCCGGGATCTACTGTGGCCCTTTACCCACTTGAATTCAACCCTACTAATCCTTGACGCCATCCAAAATTTCCACAGTATAGTGTAGATCAGTGGATCGCTCACATCTAAATTCCCGCATATGCCCTCCGCAGGAGTCGGTGTCTAGCTAAGGAATCTGTACACAGCGTGAACGAAGGTAACTCCATGTCAACCACCACGTCCAAAGCAACAGAGAGAGCCTGCAGCTCACATAACAATGCTTGACGTGACTGCTCACACGCGTCGCATCACAGAGACTTTCAGTGATGGTATCACGATGCCCACTCCTCCTGTTTGGGTGTCAAAACAAAACGAGGCATCGCAGTAAATTTCACAGTCTGTGCTGTTCGGTGTAAAAACCTGCACCAGATCTGGGCACCAGAGCCACGGACTCCGTTCTCTGGCTACCGGGAGCTCGCAGTCAGCAACTTGCCGCAACAAAGTGACCCCGGCCCCCGCTTCACCCAGAATACTTCTTGCTCTCTCACTTAATTTCCCATAATCCTCTAAGATTCTACGTACCGGGTCATGCTGCCCCCGACTCAGATTACGCATGCAAAATGCCACTAGGAGTTCCTTGGCTCTGCACTCAACCGGTGGCTCATTGCACTCTACCCACATCAACAACAAGTGGACAGTTTTCAAATTTACGTGTGGCTCCCTACTTTTACTCATTCACGGAATTGCATAAAAGTTGTATAAATTTACTTCTATATCTATCTACTATCTGACTAAGTTTGGTCGAAATATATTGAATAGGAACGGAGAAATTAATTGTTTTAGCTTGGCTGGAGAGTGGACTTTAATCATATTGCTGTGTATGATACATCATGATCGCTATCGCTGTGTATGATACAGTTAACATTTAAAAAAAACGTACTGCAGTGTGTTGTCCAGAAACGAAAAGAAGTACAAATTAAATCACAAAACAATCGTAGAGTCAACATTTGTGTAAGTGAAAGATTACAAGTATTTCCCAGCAAAACTAATCTTTTCTCCGTCCGAGATAACTTTGGCAGTTGAAAGGGGTCGTTATTTCATTTATTTCCTTGTCGTATGTGAGTTGTCATATTTTTTTAATTCATTTTTTGTTTTCAGTTGACTGTTACGACTGCATGCCTACAAGCAGATAAAAAGCACGTTCATTACACAATTTCATATTTTTTGGTGTATTAGTTTACGAAACAACCTTATCTAATGGTGAGAAATGGTATACACCCATTGGTAAATCTCTTAAAAATATCCTCTTAAAAATTAAAAATTTCTGCACAAACGTTGCACTTCACATTATCTCTGTCGTTGATAGTTTTGAATCACAATTTATTTCTACCTCAGTACATTTTCAAAGTTCATAAAAAAGCTGTCTCTTAGCAAAACCTTCATATTTTTTTCCAAATAATTGCCACGTGTTACGAAAAATGTCTAAATAGCTGGGATAAAGGCCAAAATCTTCCTCAGAATATAGTCAGAAGCTACCTTTTACCCCTAAACAGTAAAATACACTGCAGTTGAATTTACATGAATCGAACATAGAAGTCATAATTAACTGTATAGAGAGTTGGTGTATTGTCACGGCATTTGTAGAACTGATGCTATTCATATAGAGGTCCACGTTCTTACACAGTCTCTATTGGAACATATAGAGATACGTGGTATTGTCTGAATTTAAATTGTGAACATAATAATGGTTTGGAAAGTCTCACGAATAATACTGAGTATAGAGGCTTGGTGCACTGTTATGGCATCATCAGAACTAATTCTGTCTACTTTAATCGTACAAAGGTCCATGGCCATTCGCAGTTTAGATTGAAACTTGTAGAGATACATGGTGTTGATCTGAAGCAGGTAACCTGCTATAACTGCTCGGATCTGGGGCAGATTTCAAATTTCTGCCCGGATCCCGGGAAGCAGCCAAATTCGACGGTAGACAATGCGGATGAGCAGATGCTCTACATGGGCCCACCAAGCAGGATGTTCTTACTTTTGGCTATGGCATACAGCATGTCTTTTTTTCTGTGGTCTGGACACAGGCTGCTTGAGATCAGCGATTAAATCGGAATGGCTCTTCACGCTCTACCTATGCGAATGGCTCCAAAGAAAAGCCACCCAGGGAACTGATCACCTTGCAGTTTCAGACTTAACACAAGAACGTGAAATTGGAATTCACCAATCATGATGACTTAGCGGTCAATTGCATACTGGGTGTGGATTTTGCCAAGCTCTCAAGACTAAACGTTGACTGCGTAAATGAAGTTGCAAACTTTGACGGGGACATCTGCAGAACATTTCCACTCACGGCCCACACGGCAAACCCACACCACACCACCACCAACCCACAACAGCCTGAAGGAGAGAGAGACACCTTAATCCAATTGACGCCGGCATGGCCATAGGAAGCGGTATGGCAAACAAGTTTTAAAATACCATATATCCAAACACACACAACACGTCTGCTGTCGTCAAATTTTTGAAGTGGTCATGTAACACGTACGTGGCTTTCCTGCCGAGCCTTGATGAGCAGCATCTGTCCTGATAGCATAAACTATGGAGCTTATACCATCACGTAGTGTAATAGTATACAAGCCCATGCATAAACAGAGCGCAACTTCTATTTTCCCCGCACCCTACAAAGGGCAATGAGCTTGACCAAGAGAAGGGGGTTTTGGGGTAAAAAGAAGTAAAAGAAATGCTAAAGTAAGCTCCAGCAAGTGGGCAACACATAACTTCGTAGAAAGCTCAACACAGCCAATCAGTTATAACTTTCTCAAAAGTAATTTTTGTAAGTCAGTAATAATGGAATAGGAAACATCGCCTACATATACGGAGGGGGGGGGGGGGAGACGAATTACTTATTATATGCTATGTACCTGAGTTGTAGCTTTTAAGGTTCTAAAATGAACTGACCTAAAAAAAAAATAAATCACAAAGTAAAGGGTAAACGAAGAAACAGGCTGCATTAAAGACTGGTTTTGCTAGGATACAAAATACACTAATCTGAGAAAAAAATAAAAGATAACTACCCCGACTGGGACTCAAATGCAGCACTTCCCATTGAGCTCACGCAATTTGGATACACTGACAGCCCATATAAACAAAAATTTCGCCTCTTCCGATCAAAATCACTTACTAGCATAAAGTAGCTCCGTGGCCGAAATTGGAGGAGGGGGGCACCAAGTAAAAAGTCACTCTGCCTCAACACCCCCCCCTCCAACATAAATTCCTAGATAGCTCCTGCTGTGGGCATATTTTATCTGAAAAAAGCCTTAAACATTTGTTTAAAACAAGCCTCCAGAGGAATATAAGACAATACAATACCAGAAATTGGTTCAACTTCCATGGCTCTGCCCAAGACCGTGCTGTGGAACTTCACAGTGCTCCCCCAGACCCCTCTAGCTGATTTGGTTAGGCCGTACCACTTTTAATTTGCTTCCTACGGCCCTGGATGCCGGGTCAATTTAAATACTTAGAAGCTCTCCTCGAGAAGCACAAGGATGTTTTCCCTGGCCGTCCAGGCAAGATCGAAGGAAGGGAATATACCATCGAGGTCAAAGAGAACGTCAAGCCAGTAGCTCAATGCTGCTATGGCACCTCTCCAAAAATTCGGAAAGAGATCAGCAAGATGATCGACAAGTTGGAGAAGAGTAGCAGAATCGAGAAGAGTGACAGCAAGTGGGCATCGCCTTTTTTCTGAAGAGGAAAACGAAGTAGGGTTTTGTCCGGTCCTGGACTACAGGGAATTGAATAAACAAGTTGAAACCGACCAGTACCCGATGCCGAGGACTGACGAGGTGTTCCACTTCCTATCTGAGGCTAGATATAGCTCTCTATTGGATGCGGAACAAGGTTTCCACCAGGTGCCACTCCATCTGCCACAGAGGGACGTACGGGTGGTGGGTCTTTCCCTTTGGCTTACCCACGGCGAGTCAGGCGTTCCAATGGACAATGACGAACATCCTCGGCAAGCTTATCATCACAGTGTGCATGCTCTACATCGACGACATCATGGTGGCAACGAAAGTATGGCAAGAGCACTGCTGGGACCTGGACCAAATCTTCCAGAAACAGAAGAAGGCAGGCTTCACTCTGAAGAGGAAGAAATGCCATTTTGGTATCCCAGAACTGAAGATCCTAGGGATACGAGAAACCACGCAAGGGATTGAGCTTGCTCGCGACCACACGACGGTCATTCGAGAGTTCCAAAAGCCAGGGATGAAGAAGAAATTAGAGTCCTTTCTGGGCCTATGCAACTACTTCCGCAAGTTTATCAGGGAGTTTGCTGAACTTTCAGCCCCACTCCATTGCCCGACCAGAAAGGATAAGACGTTCAAGTGGACAAAGAAAATCAACGAGCTTTCAACGCTCTCAAGGACATGCTCCTGACAGCTGGAATCCTGACTGCCGGATTTAGGAAGACCCAAAACATTGATGGAGAAACATGGGTCGCTGAAGTCTTCAATTTGAGGACAGAGAGAAGAAGCTTCACTCTGGCAGCGGTTGAGGCTAGCGAGCAATGGGAAATGTACCTGGCAGGGCCGCGATTCTGGTTCATCATTGACAACCATGCGCTAAAATGAGTTCTTTCCAAAGCAAAGTCAAATGCGTGGACAGTGAGATGGGCCATCCATCTGCAAACCTTTGACTTTGATGTGATTCACAGAGCTGGAGCACTGAACGTTGATGCAGACAAACTCTCCAGGAATCCATCTCAGGAGAATGCCGACTTGCAGGATAGAAATCCATTGCCTCAGGAGCTCTTTAAATCATCCATCGTTCCTCAGTGATCATCTACTGATCCCACATTGTCGACATGGCAAGCACTTCGTGAACACCTGTCGAGCCCAAGCTATCTGCGGGACCAACCAATCATTGATATCACCGACAAGCATCAACTGCTTCAGGCACAAGACGATGACAGAGCCATCTAAAAGGTCAATTTAGCCCTGACCCAGCCAAAAAGGGCGGGCAAAGACAACACCTACAACTATGTAAGGAGGATCAGGAAAGACTACGCCCTCCGCACGGATGGACTCGTATACTATCGAGACCGGATAGAGCCCTCCCGTATTCCACGTAGTGCCTCTGCCTTCCCAAAGAGCTCATTCACACCTATCTGCACCAGTTCCATGACCACCAACAGGCGGGCCATCTGAGCGTTGCTAAAACCTTGCAGAAACTACGGGCAGTAGCTATGCAGAAACTACAGGCGGTAGCTCACTGGCTGAAAATGTTCTCGGACTGTAAAAAGTACGTCTGGTCGTGCCACGCCTGCCAAATTGTGAAGGTTGCTCAGGTGAAGAAAGTGGGTGTCAAGCAGCCGGTACAGGCGGCCCACGTGCTTCACATCCTAGGAATCGACTTTGTACGACCACTCCCGGAATCGACTCACAGCCACAAATACATTCTCGCAAGGTTGGACCTGTGGTTGATCCCCACGAAAAACGCAACTGCCAAGACAGCAGCGAGGAAAATGCTGAAGAAAGTCTTACTGAGGTTTGGAACCCCGAAAATTCTGGTATAACACATCGGGGCAGCTTTAGTCTCGAAAATCTTTGACAGCATGCTGCAACTTTCCAGCATACAAAATAACAAGACAACTGCCTACTATCTGCAATCGAATGCAACAGTACAGGTAAATTGCACCTTCAAGGCATGTCTACGTGCTTTCATGTAGGACCATGAGGAAACCTAGGACCCAGTCCTGCCATCACTGCAGTACCTGATGTTCAGACAAGGCCTCAGCTCTCCTTTGTAAGTCCTAAGTCTTCCGGAAACCACCGAACACCTCACCAGGGCAGAGTACGTTAAGAAATTCAGGGCGGATATGGACAAGGCTAAACATCTCACCACGGCACACCTCGCCGAGGTGGGAATACCAATGAAGCTCGAGTACGACAAGCACAGACGGAAGGTAACATACAAAAGAGACGATTTAGTCAAGGTCCGCAATAAAGTACAATCTGATGCGTCCAAGGGGATCTCCAAGAAACTAGAACCCGTGTACAAAGCCCAGTTCAGAGTCCAATCGAAATTGAGTGAAGTCACGTACCTGGTGGTGTCTATCAACGACGCGGCAGACTCAGCAGTCCATATCGTAGCTGACATGGAGCCATATTGGGACCCAGTCACCATGAAACGCCATCCTAGTCAAGCTGAAAACATCGCAGCATAGCCCATGCCACCCGCTGCAGACCACGAACCAGCGGAACATTACGACGATACGCACTTTCTCGACTCAGACACTGACCAAGGCTGAGTCGAAGGATGATAACGGGGCAAACTTCGACAGTGACCCAGACTGGCGTCCAGGCGCTGACGATGAAGCACAACAAGTGTCTGACACAGACGATGATGCCCCTCCTGCCGGACTAGATCAGAGAAACAGTCTCAGCGAAAGACCACGATGGACCAGGAAAGCTCCAACTCGCGTCGATGATTTAGAGTGGCTATGAATGGGAGACGTAGCCGCATTTGCAGAAGAGCCGGACTGAAAGTAGGAGCCGACCTTCGAGTAGTCAGTATGTTTCCCTCGGACCCTCATGGAGCTTCCACAGCGAATAAATGACTGTAGTTCAGATGGTTTTGCAGTTTCGAATCCCGGCAAGAGGGAACCAACCGTATCACGTTGAAAGTGATTTGAGCAGAGATGTAACCCGTGGTGAACCTAAGGTCTAATTGTAGGGGTCAGTCCTGGAGTGTAGCCAAGGCAGTTATTTGTACACACAATCCCAACATTCTGTTCACCATTCAAAGTGAAAGAACACACCTTTGCACACATTAAATGTTAGTGTTGGGCTCTCAGAAAAGAGGACTAGCAACAAATGAGGACTAACCAGGTTGACTCAAGTGAGGTGCTCCAAGCATCAAACACAAAACAAGTGACAAACTATTCCGGAATCTCGAACTCCTTGCATTTTCAGTGTTGTGCGCAGAATGATCAGTTGCACTTGCAGCAAAAAAGTGCATCAGATGCTATTCATTTACAATATGTTACACCGATGTATCTGTAGTTTTTAGTAGGTTTAAGTAGTCTTAAGGCACCCAACTTTAAATTCCCAAGCGAAAAGCGAGGTTGATTTTCTGTCAGGCGGTGAACCTGGTCTTCAAGGGGGAGGCGGGAAGCCTGTCAGGGTGCGGCCCCTCAGAGCCCGTCGCTGCTGACAACACTCGTCTCTCTTGCCCTTCTCCAGCCTACCAACGGCTTTGAGCTGTCCGACTCACGCACAACCCAGCCTGGCTAGGAGCTTTCCCCAGTTTTTTTCCATGCATAAAGCACCATTTCATGTTCAAAGACTCCAAGTTTCATCAGTTGTGGGAGGGCTATCTGGGCATCCATTGAACCACCCCCACAACAATAGCCTTTTTGAGGTAACTATCAGGCCACGACCGAGGAAGATGATGAGGCTGTTCCTAACACGTTGACCGCATCACCATGAAACCTAAAAGTGGGAACAAGTCCCCCATCAAACGTGGATGAAGAGATGATAGCTTTAAGATGTCATACAATTTCTGTTGATGGATCCCTAAAACTACAGGTGGAAACTTAGAGCGATATTACAAACGATCTATGCCTCTTGTCTGTGTGTGCTATCTGCTACCTATACCTACGCCATCTGCTACCATTTTCATACATTATTTACGTTATCATAATTTCGTACTTACAGTATAGTAATTTCTGTCGCATGCTTTCATTTCATCCTTGAATTCATTATGAGCACTGTTGGCACTGAACAGTAAAAATGCGGTAGTTGATCCAGAATATGTTTGCTCTCCTATACAGAAAAAAGTATTATAGTACTAAATTAAACTTGGAAATGTTGACTTCAGTTTAAGGCAAAGAATATTTTGAATAAAAATACGCTTTAATAACTACGTACACCATTTCTGCATTTAAACAAAGCCAAAGTACAACTTTTACCTATGTTGAATTTCATGCATTTACCCTCCAATAAATTCGTTTCCAAAGCACTGAAGTTGCTTAAGATACTTTGACCTAATATCATCTGTAAAATATGGAAATGAAAATATAATTAAAATACTCGTGTTTTTTTTTAATTACCGTATTTATAGTCACACTTGTCTGTAAAGCTGTGTAGATAAGTGTGATCATTACCATACCTCTTAATATTATTGTAATGAACTATGAAAGCAACGAGTTATGATAAAACTGTAAGTGGCAACACTCAGAAATTGGAAGTGGGAAGAATGTGGCCTTGCACTTGTGCTATTCCACTGACTAACTTCGAATCATGTTAATGCAAATCCACAATAACAGTTTACCAGATATTTTCTACATTTCAGTTATCATCCATTATGCATCCTGTATTGTCTTAGGCAACACGTATCAGTATTTGCGTATTTTACAAAATATTTACCCAGCAGCTCAAACCTATTTTATCTAGAACATCTTCAACAACTTAACTAAGAGTCTCTTGAAAAGCAGAGTTTTAAAAACTGATCTTTTTCTAACTTATTCGCTGAAACACAATTTTGTTGATTTGGAAGCTGTTTTATTTATTCACACGTGACCCATTTAAAAAAAAGTGTCTGCACCTACCACAAGGAGAAGTACAAACACCTTTTAATATTTTTTGACTCTTCAGAATAGTCTAAAATGTGACTGTGTCTGTATAATCAGCATTGCTCAATCATCCTGCATGTGAAGTATGGCTGGGGCGTTTAGTTAACAGTCTGATCCTCACCATTGTTAGACAGCTGACGTCGTTAACTTCGTTGCACAAAAATCAAACCTAAACTTACAGCAAATTATTTTACAAAACTGTTAATTTCTCAATGCAACTATGACTAAAATAACTAAAAATTTTCTGCTTTATTAATTTAATTTTTAGGCCAAGCCCTTCCACCCAGCACTTCAAACAGTTTACCTCTTGAATTCCTTTGCTACTGGCACATTCTTCATAGATTGAACTTTTGTCCCACAAAAATGTCGACGTAACACCTGGAATGTCCAAGAGGTCCGTCAGTTGTAGATCGCACCAGTCCCATATATTCGTATTGGACTGAGTCGTTTTGATTTTTTTGTTTCTTTTTGCCCATTTCTTAAACATCTTTAAAATATCTCTATCATAGCCACAGATGGTTACGGCTGGAAAAATAACCACGTCACTGTCTTCAATTTCCACAACTGTTCGAATGGGCTCTGCCCAATACGACATCACTCGAATGTAAATAAATACACAACATGCAGCTAAACTGCCTAACATTACAACAATCCAAATCAATCTCCATAAAAAGGGCATTTGATTGTTCAAGACAGTTGATAAACCAGGAATTCCAAACGTTTCTTTGCTGTTGTAGCTGTTTTCCTTCAAAACTTGAAGTGTGAGTCTTCTGACTTTCCTTTTGATGGGATCAAAATGTTTCAATGGTTCAAGAACTGATTGCTTCATCACACGCCGTTTTAAGAGCGAAATGTTCAAAGATATAATTTCTTGAATTATTTGAAATATTCCAAGAACACATAACCCAAGACAGAGGCCGAGACTTCCACCTATATCACTCATTAACGAAGTTAAGTCATAAGCAATACGTTCTTTGATAACAGTTTGTCTCTTACTACCAAAATAAAACTTAAGTATAGTAGAGGGAAGTAAAGTTTTTTCTACGAATATTACTCCTGCACTGAATGTGGTTTCTTCACAACGTCTTGGGCATTTGCAATGCAACTTCGTCAAGCGCCACCCCATTTCCGCATAGTACAGGCTTTGTATTGTTCCCCTTTTATTCAAAGTACACATTGGAAGGTTCAACGCATCTGGTAGAAAAGGATACCTGTTTCGTAAAAAAATAATAATAGCCATTGACATGCAACTTTAATTTTATTGCAATGATAAATGCAGTTTCTTGGAAATCTGTGTGCTGTAATATTAAAAAGTGAAAAGCGCACAATGTATCAGAATAGCTGACATGCAATACGATTTTCACTGTTATTCATTATTCATCAGGTAACCACTTCTGTTTTGCAAAAATTTTATAAGCACGAGTGCTTTTATTAGATAAACAAACTCAAAAAATTACCACCTAATATTGTCTTGCCAATATTTTTTTTTTACCTAGCGGCTCGTTGAATTTTATATTGGTGCAGTGCGCTTATTTGAATGTGATACTAATACTTTTTTCTCTTATTTACACATATTTACACATACTGACAATGTCCTTGGTGACTCCTATTTTGTAATATTTTTTTGGGCGTGGAAATTAGTAGCTAATATTGGTGCTTCCCATTTGTTCCTTTTCTCTTGCAATAAAATTATCTGTCTATGTATCTATCTACCTTAGGGATCCCACATGTCATAAAACTCCTAAAATCCTTTGATTTTAATCCTTTGCTTTTATCAAAATGTCATAAAATTGGTATAAAATTTTGTTTTCCGTCATAAATATCATAAAATGTTAGAAATTTCTAGAAAATTCTGTAAACTAAATTCACACTAAGAGAACACATCTTGATTTTATACACTTTTACCACCTAGAAGAAATACAGTTGTTAATTACAATTAAATTTTCACATACAGTTATTCAGCACAATCAACTTTAAATTTTACATTACATTTTCGGAGATTAGTTGATCTCCATCCTCAGAATGTCAACATGGCAGGAACGATCCAACGATAATTGAAAATGCTACATGTTGGCGTCATGTGTTTTTAAAAATGGCGGTCGGTACTCAGACTGCTAGTCTATACTATAGCTGAGGTTGGGGTGTTGATTCCATTCGTACTCCAGGTTTGTAGCAAGTTTTGAATGAACTACACTATCGATATCTCTGGTTGGTGGACCCTGTATGGTTAATAAGTGGCACTCGCCAACGTGTTACTCAGGCTATGGCTAGTGACTCCAGTGCTCTAAGGTGGGTTTCTTTTTTGGTGTTGGACTTCATTATTATTGATATTTTTCCCACCCTATGGAGTGATTGTGCATTTTGTAGTGTTGTGCTATGCCGTTAAGTATTTAACCTCGGCATATTATGTGTTCTTGAATTCTGACTTCAAGATGCTGTTTTGTTTCCCTGATGTAGACTGCCAGGCGGTCATCACAGGGAACACAGTAAACTATTCCCTTTTGCTTTGTGATGTTGGCTGTCAGTTTGAAGCAGGCGTCTCATCACTATGAGTAGGGTGTTGGTAAGTTGGGTGCTGGTGTTGGTGTTGGTGTTGGTGTTGGAGGGAGTGATTTTACTTCTGGTGGAGTACTGGCAAGTAGGTGGAGAAGGACAGTCGGGAGGGTGGGGGTTCCTGTGGGCTCGGAGCATTTTTTTTAAATCAGATGTTAGGAGGGTACCTGTTTTGGCATTCGACTCCCTGTAATCTTAGCAACTTTTTTACTCCCTCACATCTTCCAGGCAGGTAAGTCATGTTTCGTCGATCTTCTTGTAGATGCTTTTCTTTGGGTCGATACCTTCTATTGAGTCTTTCTTGGTTTCGACATTTGTTAATCTAGTGGGGTAGCCCTTCTTGCGTCGTCTAGGTGCTTCTTTGCAATTTGGGTTGTGGAAGAGTGTTCCACGATTCTCGTGAACACATTTGAGAGCATTCCTCTAAGGAGGGGTCACGATGTCCAACTTACTACAGGATTGCTCTTCCAGTGTGGGTTGATTTTTGGTAAGGGGAGTAGGATAGTTGGTCGCCTTTTCTGGTTAGTTTGAAATCGAGGAATGTAATTTTACCTCCTTTTTTGTCCTTGCGTGTAAATTACACTGTAAATTACATGAGTTCACAACTTTGAGCCGTGGATGTATTCCAAGACGTGTCTGTTGTAATCTTCTGCATCTAGGACTACAGTATGAGATCAAGACATGTCGTCAATTTCCACTGTAATAGGAGTTTGCCAATTTTCCGAATAAGAGGACGACATTAATTGTCACAAGTGTCCAATAAGGAAGTCAAGATTTCTAAAAACGCCTTGGTCTCTGGGGACAAATCCCCCCCCCTCCCCCCAATCCCATCTTGTAATGTGTACAAGGTTTTGAAGAGTAACTTTTGCTCCATTTCTAAAAAAGTCTGGGATACAGACAAGGTCTAAATAAACCACATCTTTGAATGTTTTAAAGAACATGCGTTAAACCAGATTTTCCTTTCTTTGAAAATGTGACGCATTTCCAAACATTCGGAAATCATTTGACTATAGAATATCATCCACATGTAGCCTGAGTAGTCCCAAGTAACACTTACTGTCCCACTTTCATTTTATCCAAAGCGCCCCCCCGCCCCCCCAACGGCCATTATCAAGTGTGTTAAAAACATAAAAGGTGGTGCTTCAATATTTTTTTTTCAGATCTTTGGAGAGGATCATGAAAAATTGTGGGTCTCATTTCCATTTGGTCCAACTACCCGCCTTCTCCCCACTCCCAACACCAAGTCACCAAGCATGTTAAAAACGAAAAAAGTGGGTAAAAATTGTTCTTAAGTTGTTTAAAAGTCAAAACAAGATGCCAATTTGTCATAAAATTTGGATTTGTCATTAAATTTAAAAGAAAATTGCGATTTTGGTGTCGAGGCTGTGCTATCTATCTATCTATCTATCTATCTTTATGTATATCCATCTATTTATCTATCTGTCAAAATTTTCATCTTACCACCTTCATATTGTTCTATAATCTGAACAAACACTAATGCGAGCATGATACCAGAAACAAGGCACCGGATTTTGTGCCTGCGTATACAAGGTGATGCAAAAGTTTGGAGAAGCCTCTACCATTCCAAATCTACGTACAGGAGAACCACTAAAATGTACACACATATACTATGGGTTGGGGACACGTAATGATGGTAGTTTAAATGACCTTGGAATGGCCCTTCAATGTCATCACGATGTTAACTTTTGAACTACACATCGTAGAATAGTGGTGTAAATTAAAAAGTTGTAGAGAACCGTAAGTCAATGCCAAAGCAGCAAACTAAATGAAAATCGGACCATTAGGGTAGGAGTTATCCTTCAAACATGTTAGTCTTATTAGCTTCACGGCATGGCTTCACGGTGTCTGGCGGAGAAGGCACCTTACCCTATAGAAAGTATTGCATTACGGGATACAGAAAGGGGATTTGTTTTGTTTTCTATCCACAAAATTGGAAACTGGTTTCCTGAAGCATGGACATATTCAGTTACAATGGGGGGGGGGGGGGGGTGTTGAGACTGTCAATATTTCCTCGACTGGGGAGGGAAGGGAGAAGACAGATTTATTGGCTTTAGGCAATGTTGTTTTATTTAAAGCAAAGGGAATTAAGTTGATTCGTTACTATCAGTCATGTCAACCATGTACTGATGGATGGGGAGTATTTGCCCAAATGAGTGTTGCATGTTCACTTCCTTCATGACATGCAGTAAAAATTTCCAATCGCCCCCCCCCCCCCCCCACCATGTATAACTGAACGTTTGTATGCTTCAGGAAACCAGTTTTCAATTTTATGGAAACTGCAGTACACGTTTTTGAACAAGAAACAAAATCTCTTTTATATATCCTATACAGCTGCGGTACTTTCATTGGGTACGGTGCTTTCTCCGCCGGACACCTTGAAAACATGCAGTGAAGCTAAATAGACTAAAATGTCTAAAGGATAACTCCTACCCTAATAGTCTGATTTTCATTCTGTTTTTTTGCTTCGGCATTAGCTTATGGTTATCTACAACTTTCGAATTTCTACCGTAGAAAAAAAGTTAACATGGTGATGACATTGAAGGACCATTTCAAGGCCATTTAAAACAGCATCACTTCGTGTCCCCCCCCCAACCCATAGTATATGTATGTACATTTTCGTGGTTCTCCTCTGAGTAGATTTGGAATGGTAGTAGGCTTCTTTAGACTTTTGCATCACCCTGTATAGTGCTCTGACACGAACAAGATTTGTGAGGATGTAACGGGTTAAAAATTTAACCAGAGACAACGTACATGACTATAAGCATTCACTGAATACACTTAATTCGGTTCCGAACTTTTAAACGTATTATTTAAATGGCAATTACATCCATTTTGACATGCATGTTTGACTTTTGGATCACTTACACAATGACTAAATGCAAGAATTGCGGTAAGAATACGTTACGTACGTCCGATAAAACAATTTAATTACTGTATCACCAAAACACGACCCGGAGATCGCCATTGTTTTGCTGGAACGCGCTGAAATTAATGCCGACAGACGGAGCTATTCGATATCGACTCACAGCTGATTAAGATAGCTGTGTTGACTGTGAGGAGCTCAAGTATCTGACGGCCTTAGCTCGCCACTACAGTCGATTTGAGCTAAGGCCATCAGATGCTTGAGCTCCTCACAGTCAACACACAGCTATCTCAATTGGCTGCAAGTCGAAATCAAAGAGCTCCGTCTGTTGGCATTAATTTCTGCGTGTTCCAGCAAAACAATGGCGATCTCCGTGTCATGTTTTGGTGATGCAGTGATTAAATTGTTTTATCGGAGGTACGTAACGTATAAAACGTAACGTATAAGACGTAACGTAACGTATACTGCAATTCTTGCGTTTAGTTATTGTGTAAGTGATCCAAAAGTCGAACATGCATGTCAAAATGGATGTAATTAGTAGTATAAGATTTGGTGGAAAGCAGGCTTTTTTGAGCAACCCCTCGGTCCCCCCTGCAGGCCCTCTGCTAATTTTTTGCATTTAAAAACGCGTGTCCGGCGTGTAACTCATTGGGTTGCTCATCAGGAAAAATCCGTGCTATTTGAATATTTTTGCGGGTTTTTTTTTTTTTTTTTTACAGATGAGGGGTGTGACGTTCTAGCGCCTGGACCATTTGATACGAGCGGTGGGTATAAAAGGCGCGGATAATTACGTCAATCTTCATATCAACCATGGCTTCCAAGTACAAGGTGGTCTCGAGGTTCCAATGCGAGAAATGCAAGGTGAGTTTTTATCGCAAGAAGAGGTGGAAAGTCATTTGCAGAAGCCTTGCGTTTTAAACTTTACTTGTCTCGATTGCGGAGGACTCGTTTCTTCCTACGATAAAGTTTTGGCGCACAACGACCGATGCGATGGAAAAATGACCACGCTTGAAAAAATCAAGTTTGAATGATTCCTGCGAAGCTTGTCGGAAGTATTTCCTCGATTTGGAACGAACTATAGTTCATACCAGAATTTCACATTTGTATAATCTTCTTCCAGGGAAAAAAACGCAGACCAACCCATTTTGAGAAACCCATCAGGAAAACCCCCTGTAGATGGGGCCTGTGGGATGGACTTCTTTCTTCGTGGTACCACACATTCATACATTTACACATTCATACATACATGTAATCCCACACACTGTGAGAATAATTGTAGAATAATATGAGAAAAGCTTGGTTGAAAATTATTAAACCATCATGATACGAGTAGCACTTGGAATATTTTACCATTTACACACAACCAAAGAAATATAACTGTTATGTCTAATTCAGCACAATAATTTATCTACCACCCTAAGGCCTCTGAATAAGCTCACAGAGAATTTGTCCTTCACCACTCAATACGAACAAAAAACGTTTGTGAGTATTATGGCGCCAATAAAACTCGATACACACGTACTCATTCACTAGAGTGGTTAATCGAGCTAAATAATTCTGAGCATAAACGTCGCACGAAGGATAACTAGAGCCGGAATTACGTGCATAATTATAACATTGACAGCTATACATCTGTAAAACCAAATATGAACTAGGCATTTTTGTTATACTAAAATTAATGTCAGTGTATTTTGGAGATTTTTTACAGCGGTGTTGCTGGTTTGTTCACAGTACGCCTAGTTAGCCTTCAACAGCTTGGGATAACTCCCACGAAAAAAAATTATAAATAAAAAATTATAAATAAAAATTATTAATAATTTATTAATAAACCCTAGTCGTTATCCTGACTATAAAAGGTACTTACTTAGCCTTCTATAGCTTGGGATAACTCCCACTGGGATAACTTTTAAAATTGTCGAGAACCGCGAGAATATGCACACTCCTAAGAAAAATGATAAAACAACTGGAAAACGTACAATGCAATGAAGCTAAAAATTAAAATGAAAACCTGCAAATGATCTATGTAGAATGGAAGTGAAAACAACGACAGTACAAATGCAATACACTTCATAACACTCCATATGGAGAAATTAAAACGGAAAATTTGGAAATCAATGCAAATTCTGGAAAACTATCACGCTCTATTCAAAGGTTTCAAACAACAAACTCGTTAGTTGCCAATTTTCAACTAACATATCCAAAATTATGGATTAACAACGTTTGGCTGCTTCAGACTTTTAGAAGTTCCAGATTTTTTGCTTGCTTCATTTTTGTTTACATTCGTTGCATCTGATTTTGGGTGTACACATCTGAAAAAATATGACTTGAAAAACACAGTTCAAAGAATTGCCAACTGCTTCGGTGTAAAAAATTACCTGTTCAAGTTGAGAAAGCTCATCGACTTCTATCAAAAAATAAAGATAGACTTGACTCGATGGCGATTGAATTTAAATTTCTACAGGATAGACATGAATGGATTCGTTTGAAGAAAGCAGTTGTAACTAATGATGAAGCCTTTTCCAATGGTAATAAAAAAAGAGTTTGAATCAATGAATATCTCACACCATATAACAAAAAAAGGAAAGAATGAGCGAATCAAAAAGACTTGATATCAACGAATTCTTTTGAATTCCCACAAATACATGGACAAATAGACGTTATTCCGCGCGCGAATCCATTATAGCCGGTTATGGTTTTGGAAGCCCTGCCTACTGTAAAAAAGCGTGCGTTTGGGTAGGAAGATGCTGACCTGATCATACATTAAATTTTGTTCTTCAAAATTTGTTTTCTGCCCGAAAATCTTGGTGGGTTTAACAAACGATTCAGTATACAGTAAAGTTCATTTACAACGAAGCCGTTTTTAAAGAATTTTACTTGTAACGAAGTAATATCACAATATTGGTTGGACGTCTACTTCGTCAATGCATTTTGGATTCGCTTATAACGAATTATATATAACGAAAATAACGTACAACGAACAAAAGTGTAGATCAAATTAGGAATTTTAATTCTTTTATAACGAAATCCCTTTTTTCCCGGAATCAGAATGGTCTTGTGCACATGCACGAAACAGATATTCATTACGGTGCACAGAAAAAAATCAAATAAATGGCTTTAATAATTTCGGAGAACCATTTTTTTTCATTACGGGAGGTCATAAACTAGGCTCAAGTTGAACTTGAAATCTCCGTGTTGACAAAACGCATCCAAAAGTCGGCGTTTGTTAGGCTAAAAATCGTTGTTCCCACCTGATAAGCGATAGTGTGAAGATTTTATAGGCTCCTTTTCCATTTCAGTTGTGCATCGTGGCTGCTGATTTAATTTTTTAATGCTGTGAAACATCTTTCTTGTGATTTGCAACGACAAACTAAAACACAACCGCTCACTTGAAATCTAAAGCGAGCGGCGGCATCCATGTTGAAATCGTGCATCAGCCAATGAGAGCACGCCAAATCGGTCACGTGGTGCCAACCGGCCAATGAGGGAACGCGATCTTCAATTGCTTTGGAAAGTTAGCTTGAAAGAGCCAGAAGCGGCCTACTACAATACGTCTGATTCGCTAATGCCAAATGGCCATCGAGAAAGTATGTTGACAGGCCTGGATAGAGGTGAATTCCAGCCTTCCTACGAATCCAAGATGGTGGCACCCACTCAAATTGTTCGGCCGCTACCGCTGATCAAAAATAACCCAATTTTCTGCTTTCTAACTTAAGAAAAAAAGAATGAGAACGACATTTTTGCAATTTTTAGTGAGTCTACACTCAACTAAAGTGTTTTTTTTTATAAAATTATAGACATCGGTACAACGTTTTCTTTTACATAAATGGATGCACAACATGTCAGTTAGTTAGTGAATATCAGCTTTCGACTCGCAGTTTCCCTTCAAAGCTTCGACTCGTATAACGTCGTTACTGCGTTTGGGATGATTTTATTTGGACGTATATATACGTTCATACTGCTTAAAAGGTTAAGTCTTAGGCCTATTTTCTTCTATAACGAATTTTTTTTGAAAATTTCGGAAATTCGTTATACGTTTTTAACGAATTTTGTTATAACGAAGTAAAATATTAACCCCCTTGAAATTCGTTGTAAACGAACTTTACTGTATATGCATTTGTCAAGCATCCATTTATTTCTGAACATATTAAATATATGATAAATAACAAACGCCGTACTCAACAGACCTCGGAATGGCCCGACGGAGGTAGGCAGGATGAAGGGTTTATGCCCCAGCCAATATCTGGAATGTATTGGAGGTAGTCTTTCTTCTGTATTAAATTTTGTTTTATTTAATTTCCTTCCTTTTTCTGATTGATACTTTTCATTTTATTTTAATTCAAGGCAACCTGACGATGAAGAGTTTGTTCTGCATTAATTATACGATCACGTGTCCTCCAGTAACGTCATTTCCGATTTTTATTCATTTTCATTTCTTTAACAACGCTGCATGCGAGGTTAAAAGTCAGGATAGATGGCTGCCAAAAGCCATCAATGTACATCAATTATGGTGGGTGCCATTTTAAATATGGGAGCCAATTAAACCTTGAAAAGTACAGTGGTGATTTATCCTTGAAGCCTTCTGTTCATGTACTTTTTGACATTCATGTAAATAGCCACGAATTGGACATGTGGTTCATCACAACGGTGAATCAAAAAGAGGCTAAGAATTCTGCGAAACACTAAAATTAAAGGTAAGAATATTTTTTCTGTGTTTTTTTTTAAAGGTCGCAATGATTTTAATTATTTTCTTAAACTAGCTTTTAAGGATGGCTTATTTGTTTTAGTTTCTTTTTTTCTGTTTACTCCTAAAAACAATCTATTTTTAAAGAATGGAGGTTAAAAGCAATTGTAAAAAAATACCTGAATGTACTCTAATCAAAGTCAGACTAACCATTAAATTTTCCAAGTTTGTGTATATTAATAATCAATAGATTTTTATTGTGGAACTTGTTTCATTCCATAAATTTGATTGGGCAAAAAAGATAGAAATTATGAAAAATTGGGAGTGTGTAACTGAAAATTGTTTATTATTTGAATCATCGCTGACAATAGCTAAAAAACTAAAGAATAATTATTTTTCGATAAATAATGTCAATGTGAGAGATTACAGTAACGCAGTCAAATTTCTATAACATTCATCATACAACAGGTATTGTGAATAAGTGGATTTATTTACTTAAAATGTCTCAAGTCTTTTTTTTTTTGAAAAACCTGGTACCCGCAATTGATCCAACAGAATTATACTTTCTGGAATGAATGAAACATTCTTGAATGAATGCTGAGGCTTCTCTTCTTTTGATTGTTTTTAGTTGGATGCAATGAAGAAATTTGATCTGTGTGTATATTTCAGCAAGAATATTGTATTGCTAATGACAAAGCACACCAATTTTAGAATTAATATAGAATTTGTTATTACTCAGTCGTTGATGGGCATTATAGACTATCAGACGAAGGCATAATCCCTACAAATAAGCTATGGGATGGAGTCAGTTCTTACTTTAACATGTGCATCGAATATATTGACAATCCAGAAGGAATGCCTAACTTTTTATTTCATTCGAATTTTCTGAAAGTGTGCATAACCCAGCGTAACAGCATGCCAGTAGTAACACCAACTAGAGAAATTAATACGCATAAATAGACATCCGTTTGATATTGTGTGCAAAAATCAGAATTTGGTTTCTGAATGGTAGGAGGAAGTGGCACGTGACCTACTAAGAGGATGGTAACGATATTCAATCCCCTTTTCCTTTTTGTTTCACTTTTTAAGCATATTTATTGCATTTACGGCATCCTCCAACACCAAAAGTCTGAGCAAAACCCTGAGCCACTAAACAGGCCCGAAAACAAGCAATCTTGCCTTCGACATTTTTCTTTAAAGCATAAACCCAGCGGGAACCGATAACTTTCTTCTCTAGGTCTGTGGATGTAAGGGTGTAGACTTTTCGGTCATGGAGAACAGTAACTTCATCATCCATAGCTCGCTTCCACTGAGCCACCTCAGGCGAGGCCATTGCTTTTGCAGATGTTGAGGGAATCTTGACTTCCACACAGTTGTTTCCGGTTGCCCATCTTCATCTTCCGTCTCATTCGAGGAGAAAAAATCCTCAGTCAATGACTCAACTGAGAACTCAACAGTCGATGAGTGACCCCGCCCCTGTGACCCAAACAGGATTCTGCCTGGAAAAATCAAACGTATCAAGAACAAATTCTATTCTTCCGCAACACAATAACGTTGAACATCTGCATTTGACCTCATTCTAGGGCCACCCATGTACTGATAGTATATGTCCAAATAACCAGCACGAACTCCGGTACTTCTTGCTGAGGCAGAGGTTCTGGTACCACTTCAGGTGCATGCAAAAGCATTAATACAGGTTATAAATTTCTTGGGATTGGAGTAGGGAGTAGATAGATCATCTTGACCAACTTCCTGCTCATCTGTACAGTCAACAAATCAAACACCATTATTTCTTCCTGGTGAACCACTGGTACTTCTTGACGCAAGTGAAACATGGCATGCTCCTGTTGACTTCGCTGTACGGCATGAGTCACAAACTGGAGAATCGGACAACACTTCTACCCCTATGATAGACTTATTCTTCACTGCTCCACGTAGTAGGGATAATTGCAAGTGCCCTATCCATTCATGCCACAATTTTGTTTTTGTCAACAGATCACCATAAGAACCATTACCCTTTGTAGCAGTACTTCGCGATGCAACTGGGGTGGTAACACACTGTGTAGCGACTGCTGCAGAATACGTCCTTTCGTTCCTGGAAGGCAACACTTTTGTACATGCATTTGTGGAATGAGCAGACTGATGTTCTCCACGTAGCGCTACAGGAAATGCAGGGTACATGCTCCGACTAGGGAGTTCTCCGGTAGCTTTTGTGAGAAAAAAATTGGCTTTGGCCGGTGTAGCAAACAAATTGGTACCGTCCTCTTTCAGCATGATAAGTCCCTTCTCATGAGACAACAATTTATGCCAGGCATTAAACACCCAAAAACCAGACACCATATTTCATCTCATCCCTGTAGCATATACACCATCTTTAAGTCAGAAGATTTCCCAAGTCTTTAGCAATCTTAAACGGATGTCCGCAAAGCTCATTGTTGCAGAATGTCCCTCTGCGATATCTGATATTTCGGATTCTTGATAGATACATTGTCATGGACTCATTTTCACTCATATGGAGCAGAACAAATGTCTTTCTTAAGTGGCCCATCCGCACTCTGGATTTTGGTTCAAATATTCGTTTAAGAGTGTCCTAAGCTTCCACAGCAGACTGAGAAACTTCTAATAGTGGTTTCAGGTCTGCATTGACACCAAAGACAATAGTTGTCAGTGCCCTACTATGCCTGTAATTAAATCTAGCAAATGACCCCAGCAAATTTCTCTTCAACTTCACCTGTTGAACAAACCTCAACACCTAGCACTATAAAAACCTTCCAATCCACGTTACATCAGGAACATTCGGATGTCGAAACACCATGACTTAAAGTTTTTTTCAGTTAACTTTGGAAATAGTAAACCTGTCCCACTAGAGCCCAACTCTCCATACTCATTCATGTTGCTGTTAAAGTCAGTTGTCCAGAAATCTGCCTACGGACCAACCATAGTTGGATGTGACTGCATGGCATCACACTACACACTTCACTGCATACTCATTTCCAAACTGAAGTCCAGGTACATGCACCCACACACAAAGGAATATATTTCATAAATCCTCATGCTTCCCATGTGACTGGGTCCTTAACACTGTTAATTAATAAAGCAAAGTCTTGTGGTTGAAGAGAGAATTGTATATCCCATATGCAAATTTCTTAATGAATGCAATGTCTTTCCAACAAATAATGTTCAGTCACTGATAATACTCACAGTAGTTTATTATAATATGCAGTTGTAGCAATTGCTTACACTCCATTAATAATAATAATGCTGACTAGTTGTTGCATACTTGTACAAACCCACACTAAAAGTCACTACAATAAACTAACTGTTGAACCACATAACCAACCATGGGGGCAACCATGACAGTTCTTCTCTAACGTTACCCAGAGACCTTCACTTCAGAACACACAAAGTCCCCTTTGGTGGCACAACAGATCCCTAAATTTTTCAGCAACTGAACTAAACTAACCAGTATTAAAGCATGGGATCACTTTAAATAGCAACAAACATTTATCAACACTTCAGTTTAATTACTGCCAACTATTTACGCCATTTAACCATGAGGAAACTTATTTAATCCCCAGGAAAACTTAGGATCCATACTACAGTCATTAAGTAAGAAAAACCAACACTTATGTAACAACAAAGTGAGTACGAGAATGCCAAGTTGTACACACAAACACAACGGCGTTATTTAGACGTCAACATGAATTATGAAGACGAGCCTTTAAAGCTGATTATGACATCCCTCGCAAGAGCCCCAGGAGGGTGGAGGTGGCAGAGACCCCCTGCTTCGACAGGGGCAACCTACGGTGCTCCCATCGACACCTCTACAGTCTATAGCTAGAGTCAGTAGTTTGATGCACGAATATGGGCCTAATGTGGATGATTTGATCACCCAACATCCAACCCTTACGCCTCAACACTTTAAGTTCCTTTAAATTATAATGGGAGAATCTACCATTTGCTAGCTATGCGTACGGTTCAGTTTGATGACATGGGGCAATTAATAGGTCAGGACGGCAAACCTATACCTGGCAGTAATGTACTACAATTGGTTCACGGTAGAATAAGTGAGAATATTTCATTTCGTAATAAGATGTCAAAACAACTGGGGTGGGCCAAAATGAAAGCTTTAATTCCACACAAAGCTGCCTTATGGCGTTCCGGTGATTTAAAGCTCCCTCCTCTCTGCCCTCCTCCATTATGTCAGATTTGCCTGCTGAAAATGAGCAACAGCTCAGAGCAACGGGAGGTAGGTGTTGAGATGCAGAAAATTATGGTCAGAGGAGTTCTTCGATTGATGCTGTTTTAAAAAGTATCTATTTAGATGCAAATTATCCAGCCAGCTATAGAGGCATTTAGAGGCTATATAGGGTTGCCAAGGCCTCACATCCTTGAATTGCACTAGCGCACGGTAAAGCGTTGGTTTAAAAGTGGGCCAACCTATACTCTTTTTAAAATTTGTTGTGCACAAGTTTCTGTAAAACAGTATAAGAATAGCTGGTATAAGTAATGTGTGGTCTTCAGATCTAAGTGATGTAACTATCCTAGCACCTTTTAATGACAATTTTTCTCACTGTTGTGAAGTATTTTCAAAATAAGGGTGGATAATACCTATCAAAAATAAAGGTCCAATTTCTGTAGCTATGGCTTACGGTTAGATTTTACATGATTCCTCCTCCTCCCCAACCCTCATATTTTTATCTGACAACAGGAAAGAAATTTGGCATACAGCAGCTGCTATGACAACTCAATGTAAAATGGTATAGCACACAAAATGAAGACATTAAGGCTTGTATTAGTGAAAGTTTTGTAAGATTGGTCCAAAACCGAATATTTCGTTGCCTTAACAAGAACAGTACTCAGAGCCGAATCAGCATACTGCCAGAAATTGTATGGTCTTATAACAGATCTTACTATAGAACAATTAAAATGGCACCAGTTGACATAAACGAATAAGTGGAAGGTTTTGTAAATCTGTACAGTGGTGAACTTAAAATAAATGATCCAGTATGAATGGTGAAAAAGTCTCATACTTTTACGTGAGGTTATAAGCCTAAATGGACAGAAGAATTAATTTATGTTAGTAGAAAAAACTGACAGAACATCCAATATCTACTTATAAAGTCAGAGACTATGCAGGAGATTCAATAATTGGTATGTTTTGTAAACAGGAGTGTCAAAAGTTAGTATTCCTAAAGATGGCTGACAAAATTTACATAACGCAAGTGTGGAGTTTTTTCCACGAAACATTTTTCGAAAGTTTACTACATGTTTGGTGTTCCTTTGAGTTTAACTCACGATTACAATGTGTTAGCAGAAATAACATTCTCTTATAATATTAGTCAAGATTTTGGAATAATCTTTAAATCTGCCAATGAAGAAGCGGGATTATTGTATTTTACATTTACTGAAGGAAGAGAACTTCTTTTATGGTGTGGTCACTTAAAGGCTTATGGAAAGAATTTTATTTTGTCTTGTACTAGAGGTACTAAATGTTAGAATAGCTTGAAAAATTTAATGGAGATAACTCTGATATACGTGACTATAAAAAACCTTGCACATGAACGGCCTTATGAAATCGGATCCAGACACGCACATAGTGTATTACAAAAGTACACTAACTTTTATTATACGCAACTTTGCTTCCAATCATAAATCTGTTAAGTTATACCTAGAACCTAAATTAGCAGCTAGGTTCGATTTTGACACATTTTTCAAGCATCTTCCTGACGAGAGAAGAGTGGACAGTCGAAACAACTACTAAAACGTCCATTTTAGAAAAGAATAATTCCCTATACAGAGCATTTATGCTTTATTATTCAACGACAATATCTTGGGGACTTCAGTTAGTAAGTTTCTTAAGTATTAAGTAGTCTTCAGTTATTAAGCATAGTATCAGTATGTAGCGAGGTCAGTGATGTACATAGCATTGACTTTAACAGATTACATTACTTTCCCCTTCAATCAGATTCCTTTGAACTCATAGGCATACAGCTAGCTGACGACAGCGGGCGACCCTTAAAATTTGGTCACTATGGATGGGTCGTTTGAGTGTTGCATTTAAGATGTTGTAAGGGTATTAGAATGCTCCTATGAGTACCTCTGCCCTTTCTCACCGCCATTTATTCACCATGGCACACGACTGCCCTTTCACAGATTATTATAAGTCCCAAGTGAATGGTGACCTCCTATTTACTTCGGATGTTACACACAAGGCGACAGCGGATTCGGAAGTATTTTTTCTAGCCTAGGTCATGAAGCCATGCCGTTGTTTAAAATTTTAGGTGGCTTCTCGGGATGAAAGGCCTTGAGTTCTGGAGTAGGGATAGTTCTGATGTATTGTGGGTAGACGATTTGCAGATTCAGCTCGTGATCAATTTAAAACAGTAGGTCGTGACGTCATGAGTGTAGTGGGTAGATGATTACAACAACACAGCAGTGAACGTGGTCATAAGACGAAGCGAAAATCTAGTGCAAAGGGTATATATTGTATCAAAAATGAAGGGAACACGAAAAAAGAAGAACCTCATCGAACATTATAACCGTCCTAGATTAAAATTGTATATAAACGATAGAACTAGTCTAAACTCTCAATATGGACTCGTCAGCATGGCTTTCTTACACCCCAATGCATGAGAGTGTCTGTTATACCCACTCGATTTATTTTCTGTTAGTCCAATTCAACTTTCTATGCAGGAAACAAAATGTGTTGAATACAGACCAGTAGCTACTATTACACCCAACCAGGAATAGCCCTTACAGTACCCTGTTCAGAAGATTGATATATACGAGAATATAAGTTGTGAATGCCAAATGGAGAATATTATGCCTTCGCAGATAGCGGTAACATCATGCCAACAAATCTGTGTTTGCATTCAATGTTTCCGTTGGTAGACATAAGCTTAAACGGAAAATTACTGACTGGTACAAATGATAATTATGCTTATAAGGCCTGCTTGCAAAATCTAATGTGCTGCAATCCTCATGTTAAAGGGTCTCAGTTGAAATTGCCAGGTTGGGGTATGGCCAATTCGTGATCTGCTACAATTCAGGGTAGTGCGGAAGTAGAACTTTCGGACGTGTTAGTCACAATTTAGTGAACCACTCTGGCCTTATTTTGAATAACACCGAACTGAAGTTTAAGTTTGTGCCTCATAGACCTGAATTCCATTTGTACTTGAACGTTGCTGGAATGAAAGCACAGACAAATCCTACGATCGTATCTCTTGAAGCTGATCTCTATGTACACAAAGTAACCCAGCCCCAATTATATCCTCATCGCTCATGCAAAAACTGTGGCTGTTTGTAGTGCAAAATATCCATGTAGAAAAACAATATTCATGCAGGGAACACATAGTGCAAGTATTGACACTACATTTAACGGTGATGTTTCCTCTCGATTCATGCTAGAATTGTGTGTCACACCATCCATTTAAAGTGTTAAATGGAAAATGATGAGACATGACTGTTGTGCAAGTTGGTGAGTTTAATGCGAAAAACTACACAAACCTAGAGTCAATATTAATAGTACGCTCACCTATGGGTACTATTATCCCTTTTTTTTAAAAATCCAACCTGTAAGTCTATCATCTCTGAGCAGGATATTGATAAAAATATGAATGACACTACATATATAACAAACGCCCACTACGAAACAAAACCGTTACCTGCATATAGTATTACTAATAAGCATTGTTTTCTATTTCATGCTGTATTGTAGACGCTAATATCTTAAATGACGTTCGAAATGGCATCCATTTTGCATGGTATTAAAAGAAACGCTCATTAGCAACTGGAACCTTTACATACTAGCCGAAATCACAACTGAACCTACCAGCCGACATATTGTGTGTAAACGACTGTCTTGGTATATATGCTGGTAAAGAAAGGGAACAAAAGTTTTATTCATGATAGGATTGTTTCTTTTTTTCTTGATTATGCCTTAATTTTAAATATATCATAATGTATTACTGTGGGTCTTTTTTTATGGTGGGAGGAGAAATAAGGTTTGGCTATGGTATATAAGTAATGAAAGATACATCACAAGTCAGTATAGTAGCTATCGATTTTAAAGAAATCATGGACAGATATATAAATGCTATAGTGATGCTGTTAGGAGACCTGAACTACTGACACTGATGGCATTCATGAGTCTAGGTGGGGTTCTTGAAAGGGTGGTCAAATTTCGATCCGTTTTGCTCTGGGACCAACAGTTCCCGAGTTATTGACATTTTTAAATAATTTCGGAAATCAAAACTGAAACAGGGACCTTTTCCGGTTCCGCTCTTCAAAATAGAGGCATTTCCGGTTCCGCTTCCGACAGGACATGACGTCATTTAAAATGGCAGACTGGAAGTGACGTCAAGACCGTACTTATTTTAAGTGCAATTAACACGCAACATTGCCGTTTTACAGAAAAGTGTGACTTTCAGTGTCATAAGCAGAACTGTACGTTCAACTGTAAAGAGGAAAGCTTTTGGTTACGTTACTTTATTTTACAGAATAAATGTGAACTTGGTAGTATTTATGCATGGCTTACAAAAAAACGACACATACCTTAGACTTCACTTATGAAGAGATTGAAAATTTGTGTTACAGATATGAGTTTGATACTGCATAAGAAATTATCTGAGAAAAAACCTTCCTCTTTTTATCACTATTGTATTTCTTTTATTTAGTTTTTAATTTATGTTTGTTTTGTGTGTGAGACGCATGCATCTAAAATGGTTAAGGAAAGTAAACGGGTTAATCTTCCTTGCACAATGGGTGGGGAAAAGTGGTTGGGCTGTCCTACATTGCTTAACTGAAGAACAATGTCAAAGTTATATCGATCAAGTAAACTTGGTAGGTTTTCAAGCGGGTATACTTTGTGGAAACGAACGAGTGTCTGTATTTAAACATTTAAACAAAGTAGCAATCAAAGTAGCTACTTTGTTTATACTTTTAATAACTAAAGTGCTTTTTAGCTTGCTGATTTTTGTCTGAAGTTTAGCACTGCCATCTAGCGGGTGAAAAACAAAGGGTTCATCAGTTAAGACATTATGGTGGTTATCTGTCGTGTTTTTTAAGGATGGCAACCTTGATTAATATATTAATAACTGTGTATTAAAGATGACGTATGTTAAAGATACAAACATATGGTAAAATTATTCAAAAAGGGAAGATAAAAAAATTGGGAGCATGAGCTGCAAGACCAGCTTCCCCGAGCAGGGTAATGATAAAAATGAACAATAATGTGTATATAACGATCGCAGACAAAGCCGATACCAACATCTACTTACTAATTACCATTGATTTTTGCAATACGCTAATCTATGGCCGCTAATACCTCGAATGACGGCATTCAAGATGGCATCTATTTTGCATAGTATTAAAAGAAATGCTCACTAGTAATCGAAACTTGTTATTGACTAGCCGAAACCGAAACCGAATCTAATGGCCACCATTTTGGGGTGCACACCTATGGGCGCCACCAGTTTTATTACCCACAATGCACACTAACCGTATGTGATGTCATCAAAGATGGTGTCGGTACCACTTCTGTACTGTTCGTACGCTTTCTGTACTACTAACGTCTCAAGTTCCGTAAGCCATGCGTAATCTCCCATTACCTGCCCGAGGCATGGACTTGCCCTGTTTAATGCAAAAGGTGGTTACGTTAAGCTAACAAATCGACTTACAAAGTAATTTTTTTATTTTAAATTGTCATTTTTGTCGTGATTTTTTAGTTGGCAATTATATTGAAAGTTTATGATGAAACTTCCCAAAGGGAGAACTTCTGGGCTCAAACTTCCTGGTTAATGCCTGGGATCGTTTTCGGATAAACATACTTTCTTCCTGTCATTGTTGTCAAAGGGGAAATGCGGAATCAAGCAACAGTCTGTTACCCCGAGCAATGATGCTTTAACAATGCGCTTTAAATCGACATGCCACATTGGATATTGTTACTAAAGTTTGGTTGTAGTTAGACGGGGCAAAATCTTATTTCCTTTGTTTGCTGAAGGAGTACTTCAGAATCAGCCAATAAGGCGGATAGAGCTGTTACAGTTGTTAAAGAAAGTAATGTTGGAGGTTTAGAATGTAACACTGGAAAATCCAAAGCAGTGTCGGATAGGGCCGTCCGAGAAACTGGGAATCCCCGGGGAGGCACCCAATGCAGGAGGCTCTTAAAAAAATATTATTGAACAATTCGCATGAGTTGGTATGAAAATTGCATTTTAAGTTTTCAGGAAACGTTTCAACTTCATGTAGATTTCTTTAAAACTATGCTAGCTTTCTTGATACTCCCACACTGCAGGAAACCCTTTTAAATTAATAATGAATTCGTGTGAAAATTGCATCACTCAGTTGCAGGAAAACATTTCAAATTCATACCCCTTTCATGAAAAAAAAACACGTTAGCTTCCGGGGTGCTGACCTCCTTCACCCTCCCCCTCCCCAACAGGAGTAATTTGTTTTAAATTGCATCACCAAGTTGCAGAAAAACGTTTCCAATTTAAGCAGATTTCTTTAAAACACACTAGCTTACGTGGCTGGGACCCTGCTGGGGAAGCATACTGCACTCCACCATATCCCTTTACTGAAGCTCCCCCGACACCCTCGTCGCCTGGTGTAAGTGTTCCTGTGGCCCCTGCAGTACATTCCCGGAGAGGCCCAACCTCTCCCAATCCAAACTTTATCCGAAGTAGCATATTGCTTTACAAAGGTGGTCATACTTGTAAGAATGCTGAAAGTGTGCAAAATAAGTAAGTGTGCAAAATAAATCTGCAGAATAAGTATGCAGAATAAATATGCAGAATAAGTATGCAACCATTGTTGTGCATTGTTGCAACTGTGCGAATACCGGATTTATACAGCATCGTTTTAACAATGGTCGAGATGAAGTAGAGTCATAAAAATGACTAGTAAATTTTAAAATAGAAACGGTTCATCTATGGATGATGTAAGGCTCAAAGAAATTAAAAAAAAAACTAATATCATTAATTGGAATTGTGTGCGTACTTGCAAGGATAGTTCCTGAATTCTTGAATAACACATTGCTCTTGGCACACAAAATAATCCTTTTCACTCGTACAGATTTCTGCACGCCGACTAACATATTCATACTGCAAAAAAGTTGAAAAGCAAGATACATTATAATACATTGTGTTCAGTTTATCCTAAAATACAATACAATGAAAAAAAAACCATAAGCTGGCAGACAGTAACAGCAATAAATTGCCACAGAACTTCTAGCTTCATTTTAAATGATGGAGTCAGAAGTTCTGTGGCAAGCTGTTACTGCCTGCCAGCTTATGGATCTTTTCTTTCATTGTATTGTATTTTAGGATTGTGAGAATTGTTATTTTGCTGACAACAAAAATCGATCTCGGTAAAAAGACGCTGGCAGTTTACTACATATGTGGTTTAGACCCATCCTCGTCACCACCATGATATTCTAAAGCATCACTGACGTAATGTCTACATTATAAGTGTTAATTAATAGGCCATTACTAGGGAATTTCATCAATAAAAGTCGAGCAGGACAAAACGCGTCCATACCCTTCACGGACGGTAACTGGTGGCATCACCACATGTGACATCAAAGGGAGGTAAGACAGTGTTGGATGTCCCGTCTACGGGGAGCAAAACTTTTAAAACAAGACCGAGCAAATACAATCTGCACTGTCCAACCTAAAAACTCGAGCTCGTACATACTCATATTAAAAGCAAAAATACGTAGTACACAATATACACAATATACACAATATACGCAATATGTAATAATAATGCTACTTAATATGTAAGATTTACAGTGTTAAGATTGTTGTATAAGCTTTTTAATCCAAGCGTACAGAAAGCTTTTAAATCACTCCATGTTTGCCACATGCACACCCAAAATGCAAGCAACTCGCCAGCATTGTGCCCCAGAATCAAAAGCGAATTTGGGAGCAGGCACATAGGACATATGATTCGAGTAGTTTGTGGCCATATTAAGACAAACTACGCAGCTTGTACCAATACTTCAGAAACGCAGGGGAAAATGCTAGGAATTAGAGGTGCGCCACCACGCCACTGCTAACATGAATTGGCAAAATTATCGGCAGTGGCGGTGGGGCAAGTGGTGGCTACATATGAAACTCCATGTGCGCTGCCACCGATAATTCTTTACTTAATTTACCGAGCCTAAAGATCTATACAGCCACACGCCTTTTCTAATCCTAAAACTGTACTATACAATCTACACATCAACAACAACACGCCATCAGAAAGCCACGGCTAGAACCCATAATTCTACCATTGTTTTTAACAAGTAGTAAAAAGAGTTGTTACAAAATTTGAAATGAAAAGTAAGCGTCAGTTACCTTTCTTTTTAATAACAATGACAATTCTTGAAGATTGTGAGAAAAATTCAAGTTTATAGGGACAACTGTCTCCTTAATGGGAACACTGCTGCTGTCTATGCTTGACAATTAATAATGAAGACTATTAAACGAAATATGGTGACGTATTCCCCGAAGTTTGTTCTTTCACTTCATGGGTATTTTAAATATCAGCATTGTTTTGCACGGAGAGCATATAAAAGCAACTTAGCAAACATTTTTCTGTACAATTAAGTGTCTTGAAGTCACTTTTCTTTTTGCAAAGTAGTTTTTTTATTTATCGAGTATTCTTGAGTGGAATAAATCTATTAAATAGATTTAAATTTGGATCTGGCTTAGTTGTTTATATTCTAGTGGCTTCTCAAATTGCCCATGAGCAGCACTCTCATAGCATGTACAGCTTGTTTAGTTCTGAGTGGCAGCAGAAGTTCTTGTCAAAGAACACCGATAAATGATACAAGTTTAACACGTTTTAGCTGCTATTTAATTTATGCCCACCCTTCGGACGCATGTTCCTGTTGTTGCTACGGGAGTTTAAATTTAATCACTAAACAACGACACTGAAAAAAAAATCAATGACGTTGTTTAGTGACTAACTTTAAACTCACACAGCAACAAAATGAACACTGTACTGATTGATGAAATAGTTCCTGACATATATAAATGCTGAAATTCGGGCTTTAACATTACCGGTTACATGCCCTAATGTATGTTATAATTATTACACATTGTGTATGTCATTGATGCTATTTAACTAAAAGCAAATCATTTTACAGTTAAAGGATTATGCAATAAACAATTGCGTGATAAAGAATTTGAGCAAAACAAAAGTATGATTTATCAGAAAGTACCTTAAGTTGTGCTAAACGTAATTCCATAACAGTGCGACTGTTGAAACCCACTATAGTGCGTAGGTCAGATGGGACGCCAACGGGTTGAACCGATGCCTAAAAGAAATTTTAAAACGTTTAATGCGACAACTTATTGTTCACTCTCATTTCAGGCCTTATAATTTTATTTTACTTCAACTATGGGTTTACAAATTCCTCCACGATTTAAATACGCGTATGAAGCAGTTGATTCTTTGTATTACAACTTTCAAAACTGGAAATAATAAGATGATCCGTAGTAATATTATCAAAGAAAAACGCATTAAATTTTGAATTATAAATGCACAAATATTTATTGAGGAAAGGCACCTAACTACTACTTTGCTTTTATTTAATTTCACAATTTTTTCTAGTTCCCAGTTTTCTTTTGGTACTTGTTTTAATATTCTTACACAAATAATAATCCTTAATTTCATGCCATACTTTTTTTTTTTTTTGCAATAGTAATATCACAAGAGCGTATCTTTAAATCGATAAATTTTCTCAATCACAAGTTACATTCCAGAGCTGAAAAAATGTTGAAATTTCCATTCAAAAAATAATTTTTTGACCAGGGTGAATGTGGATAAGCGATTTGAAGTATGAGGTAAGCTCCAGTAGTCTTCAGAGGTGCTTACAGTATACACCACGCTACCACTAAAATAGTTTTGAATCTTTCTACAAAACCGTGAAAACCATTTGTTGCTAACTGTACTCACTTAAACTTTGATATCAGGGAAATAATTAGGGACACCCTGTATCATCATAACATCTACCGTATTTGTGAAAAGGGAGTGTTTTGGAGTAAAATAAGTATTGATTAACATAATCATTTGTGTATGTTTTTACGTTAATGACGTTAAAGTATATGAAAGATATTAACCGTAAGTCCTACTGCATCACAGATCCCAGATAAAGAAGAGAGATTCATCACCAGTTTTACTCCATGTGGGACCCTTTCAACTGAAATGGAGAAAAAATGAAAATAAAAACATCGATATGAGTGGAATGATGAACGTCTAAACAAACCATGGAGAAGGAAGTAGATTTGAAAGGCAGCTAATAAATGTTCGAGCAAAACTAGTAACACCACGACCAAGTGAAACAGAAATTGCAAAAAGTTGTTCTTCGGGGTTAGACACTCCGTGACCTAGCATGAATAAAAATACAACAAAAAAAAAAAAAAATGTTTGCTTGGATGTATCCACAGCGTTAGTAATATAAAATCTGGGTGGACATCCAACCAAAAAATATGTTGAACAAGGTGTTTCACCCCTTAAATAACTTTTAGCCACAGTTCCTTGAAGCCTTTTTATTGACGAAATTGCAAACTGCATGGTTTTTTTTTCTTTTTTGGTGTTTGCAGTACAGAGAAAATGAGTAACGAACTCTAACTCACCGAATATACTCTAGCATATAACGAGTCACATGATTATCCAGGACGTAGCCAGTGCATTGAATGTAAAAATAATTGTACTAGCACCTAGACTCGATCCAGCATCAGAGTCGATCACCTTAGATTGACAAACCAACTGATTTACCAACTCAGTCATCTATACCACGCGCAATGGCTGTTTGCTGTGACGTGCACGTCACGTGACTGGGCTAGTCCAATCAGACGGCCAAACAGCCGTTGTTCTCGTTCGTCATTGGCTAACTCATGGTGACGTCACAGTAAACAGCCATCGCGCAAGGCATACAACAACTTACCGAGTGGGTCTCTGCTCCCGTCACACGGTGGTAGAGATCGTAACACTGCCAAAGACTCTTCGTTCAACTTTAGGTTTAGGTTCTTCTGGCAAAACGCAAAAGCAAAATGTGAGGGAAAAGATAGATTGCATTGCCAAACAGTGGCTTCGTGACGTGGTGTGTTACTTGGGAGTATTACAACTATTCCAAATAGTTTCATATGTGAATATCTTGAAGTTAACGCTGAAGATTTGCTCTCTACCTTTTGTGATACACAGAATCAGTTAACCAGTGCATCTGTGTATATTTCCCATCATCGGGGGATTTTTTGAATGCATTTTGTTGTTGTTATTATTTACCTTGGCCAGTTGTGTGCAAAGACAGAGAATAACTGGCAAACATACAAATCAAAAGCAAGAAAACAAACCATCAAGCAAATTAAAACCCAGAAAAGCAAAACGAGTCAAAACAAATCAAAACCAAAATCGAAATCAAAACCAAAATGAAAATCAATGGAATCAATACCAAGATCAAATTATATGGAAAAGCCATAAAAGTAATAAAGTCCCACTGCAATTTGCCTTACCATGAGTACTTAAAATGTTCCGTAGGAACGAACGGAACTGTATGTTCTCATGGCCTTACCTATTTCAACCTTGGTGTGTGTTCCTTTAACTCCCGGTTCTTCAGTCAGTTTCAATTTATAACTTCCCTTTGGCTGTTGGAAAAAAATAGCAACATTTTATCCAGTAAAAAGTGAATAATACATAATTGCCCCTCTAATCATTTAAATGGCATTGGTAACTGTTTGAAAGAATGCCAAAATACTAAAGCATAGGACGAAAAAACTCCTCACTCTGCAAAAGTTAGAGTTTATGATACGAACAACAAACCTTGTAGACTAGCTGCTGAAGAGTTCTATCCGAATTCAGGGAAACCTGTTGATATCTAACCATGTAACTGAAAAGATTTTTGTAGGCCATAGAACACAAACTGCCAACATCTACGTGTATTGAAATACATTCAATAGAAGAGTACCGCAGCACGTCGTTAAAATCAGATATAGAAAAAAAAAACATACGAGGGAAAGGCCATGGCAACACTGTGGTATTTGTTCCCACAGCAGAATATCAATCTATCAAGTTAATTTTCTGAGCAAACTCTTAAGTCAACCATTGGACCGTGCTTGATATATTTGGGAGATGGGTAGGCTACTGGAACATTGAACCAAACAGTAAGGGGGGGAATTGAGGCTTAATAGCGCGTCGACAGCTTGGTCATTAGCACCAACCTCAGTCACAGTGCAGTGGTCCGGGTTGCCACTGCACCACACATTACAGAGATATTATTCAAACCCCCAATCTAAATCTTGTCATACATCTAACCATGTAAGGGACGCACACATCCGTTGGAAGCACATCAGTAGTGTTTCTCCGCAGTCTTGGACAAAATGGTGTCCTGTTAGTTTCTACAATGCAACATGCCCTACGATTGTAATGGTCTTTTACCCGGCATAATTTATAATACGTGATTGCTCTTTAGCTGTTAAGTGGCTTCAGGGACAATTTTGGTAGGCGAACAGGGAGAATGCAGGGGGTTTTGCATATCTCCAATGGTTCATCAGTCAGCAATATGGTCGACAATGAGAAATAATTTGTATTTAGCTGGAAATCTAAATTGGTCATGCCACTTTTCCACACAGTTAAAAATAGTAAAAAAAAAAAATGCAGGCTATTGTTAGCTACATTTAACACCCAAAGTAGAAAAAAGTAACTTTTTCGCGATGTGAAGCGTGCGCAATATGTTATTTTTTATTTATTTAGCAATAAAAAAGCGTGAGACGGCCCGTAATTATTGACGCAGGCGCTTATGAGAACCAATGTTAAGAAAAATTTGAAAATTAGCCAACAGCGAAAATCATACACCAGAAATAACGTAGTTCAATAAGCCACCTTTATGCACTTACGTTTCGTCGGAGTGGCATGACCCGGATTCGAACCGGCTACCCAGTTCGCCCCCAGATGTTATTTTTTGTGTGGCCTTAGAAACATGAATTTAGTGAACTATAGATGCTGAATAAAAGCCGTAAGGTCTCCGAATTATAGACTTATCACCCAACGGTTTAAAACTGAAGATTTAAGCGAAAATCCGGATTGTTTTTTTTGGTTCCCAACATTGAATTACGCTTTCGCTAGACGACATTCTTACTTTCTCCGCACCCAAGCATCGTTGCATTTCTACTCGGGATCTGGTATGCCTCGCCTCCTAGTTGCACGATCTTCGCATGCGGCAGCACTGTAACAGTTTGACCTTCTTAGCCAATCAGTCCTCTGGTTTTTTTTTTTTTGAAAATTCTCGTGCCTGCCAAAAGAGCTAATTACTTTTTTTTAAACTGTTAAGTCAACCAACTCACACCGATGAAATAGCTGCTAGGGAAATGTGTAAAAATCATTTGATGTGATCTTTAAACAGTACAGGCTGTTGGAAAAAAATGCGCAGCAAAAAAAATGTCGTTTTACAGTTCCTTAACAACATCAGTCCATCACTCAAGTTCACGATGGAACCTCAAAAATCAAGCCTTGCCTTTCTTAGATACTAAAGTAATAATAAACAAAAATACTGTAGAATTTATGCACTTTCGTAAGCCTATGCAGACAACCCGCACACTTAATTTTCATTCCTATGTTGACCAACACTACAAAAGCAATGTTGTTATTAATGAAGTAAAAAGAGTAGCATCACACACAACCAACCCATTATATCTCAATTCCGAACTTGATTACATACTCCTCAAATATGTTGAAAATGGGTATCCTCTAGCCTATACCAAAAGGCTCATTTTGAGAGCTCTTGGCCCCAAAAGGGATCCTGCCCCATCCCCCTCCTTGTTCCTGACACTCCCATACTTACAAGGAATCACTGAAAAACTGAAAAATTGCTGATCAACAAAATATCAGGCTTGTATCAAGTAGACATAGAAATATAAAGCAAATGACGGAAAACAGTCATAAAATAGATCAAGGCAAAATAAAAAATACGGTGTATCGTATACCATGTGGTGAAAGCACATGTGGGGCCAGTTATATTGGCCAGAGCCTGCAAAGGCTACAGAAGCGTCTCAATTCCCACAAATCTAATTTTAAATTACATACTGAATCCAGTTCACTGGTTCAACACTGTTTTAAAACAGGAATCTCCCCCAAAAAGTTCTCAACAGGGCATGCACCAGCTCTGGACAGGACTGAAATACTTTTCACTGAAAAAAACACCAGGGCAAGAATAAACCTTGAATCACTTATTATCCTTAATCATGTACCTCCTGTTTACAATCATTTAATTGTAGAAAGCAAATCTCTAAAAGAATATTTTCCAGTCATCAACAACCTACAACTTAACAAATTCAACAAGTTCAAGAAAAAGCCGTCTGACTAACCACCCTATTTAATTTGGACCAGGCCAAAGCATTCTGAACCACGTGACTTCACTGCCTCCTGTTACCACTCTACTTCCAGGCGCATGGTGTATCATTTGGTTTCATTTGGTATGTTTTATATTTTTAATATTTTTAATAATTTTAATGTTGTAGGCCTTGACCATGCCTGAATGGTTTGTTTTTATAGACTCGGTGACTCGGCAGATACTGCCATGAATTTTTTTAATGTTTTAGTGTTTATTTTTACCTGAAGACGGGAGGTTGTCCTCTCGAAACGTAGTGTGGTTTTATTTGTGCACGAAACTGGCTGTTACTCTATCTTATCTGCAAAAAGTGCTGAAACTTCTCAATTTAAACAGTACAGCAGCTAACGATGTTTGAAGCAATTTGTTGTTCATTTACTGAAGAAACAATGGTTTACCAAATGCTAAGCAAGCATGCATAGCTGTCATATGTACTCACACAAATTCAATTCAATTCAATTTAATAAAGAGCTACCTACGCCCTTGCATTATCAACCACTCTAATTTCTAATAAGCTGTAACTTAAGCAAAATTTTTAACAACACCGGTAAGCACTAACAAACAGCATGGGCAAGTCATTCCACAGGTATTTTCATGTCTGCGACTCAAAAAAGTTTAAAAAACAGCATTAAGATCTACTATACAATCACAACGAAGGACAAGTAATAGCGCGAATAGTTAACTTCAGCACTTTAACCTCACATCACCAATATATTTTAGAAATCTCCCGGTGTCACGACAGAAATGAGCAAGAGCACGAAGGTTTATCAAAGTTGTATGCTGGGGTCACACGCCAAGAAGGGGATCACACAAGGGATGCAACATAACGACGCTGAGCGTACGCTGTCTATGAATCAAATTCAAGGTCTTAATTCCAAAGGAAAATGCACAACTCTCTCCACGTTGATTCCTGCCCTGACTTCTGGCTGAAGCGACTATTTCCAACTAATAGGAGTGCCCACACAAAAGGACACTGCCTGTCTGCAGTCTGAACAAAATAACCGCGTCCTTGTGGGAGAACTAATCCAACTCACGAGGGCAAGGGACAGAGGCATGGAGCAAAAAAAGGTCCCTTCCTTCCGTGATTGTTGCCCATGCCAACGAATGCGCAACAATGCCTGTGATTGTTGCTATTTTCTGCTATTTTACTTCCGTCCATAGACTAAATAATTTAGCATAATTGTAGGGCATACCAATTACAGTTGCGAAGGACCACACCATAAAGGATAGCCAAGAAGCAACAACTAATAAGTGAAATGATGGATAACAGGCAGCAAGGTAAATACCTTTATAGGTGTCGTGATAAGACCATGGTACGCCTGGATTACCCAGAGTGCACCTATATAATTAGTATGCACAAGACAAGTAGGCTGCTGCCACCTGGGTATAAGGTGGTGTAACTGGGTACGTAGTGGCTAAAGCCATTTGAGGTAACTTTTATTATCAAATACACCACATTTTACCCCCCCCCCCATTACATATATTGAAGGTGAATGCCATAATCTACAATTAAATTCAATACCTATGTTTCCCCATTTACTGTTGATCCATTTTGTTTTGCATGTACATAAAACACAAATCCCAGTGATAGATCGGGCACAATATAAATACTCCGTGCAAATAAACTTTCTCTAGTTCCCACCCCTCCAAAAAAATATTATCTATACACTCACAGAAGAAACACACGACTAAATTGGAGACAAAACCTGAAGACACAGAAAATCAATAAATAACCAAGCAGAAAATGAACAAGAAAAAATAAACGGTCTCCCATTTCCGAACACCTCACTATAGCCTGTTATTATGGACTATATCGCTGTGGCTTCTTCATTATTCTGGTGGACTTCCTTGGAAGTACAGGCGCTTCAGCCTCCTGGACAGTTTAAGTAGCTGAAGATCTCCATATTCCCGGACAGTCTGCGATCAGGTAAAATCTCTAAACAAAGTTCTAGCACAGGCATTGCATAGATCAATGGATAGAATTTTCTTTATATTCCGAACAGTCTGCGGAAATTTCTTATATAACGGGTAATCGACACGCTGTTTCCATTTTATTCTAAACTTGACTGTACAGTAACGTCACAGCACGGGAAAAAAACAGGGTAGTCAGGAAAATAATGACGTTTATCGGTAATGACAGGTGGAATAGAAATGACGTATCACTCTGGGTATTACTTGAAAAATGTAATCTTTTAATTGTGATACGTGTCTTCACCAGATTTTGCCTTTTCGTATCTTCAAAAGATAATGTAAATTGCTATCTGTTTGTATCACCTTCGCCTCGGCCCATCGTGTTTTAGCGTTTACATGATAGCAGCATGCATATCAAGGTGAGTCAATAGCAAAGTATATTTATCGCTTCTCGGAACCTGGCTCCAATTGTCTTAGTTGATATTTTGCCGTTCTTGCGTGTATATTTGAACTAGGAATTAGGATTGACAGCTGACAGCTGACATCTTGTATTTCTCCCTAGAAATAATTTCACAGGGCTCACTGGTGTGGAATGTAGAATGTTGTGGAATGTGGTAAGTTAAAAAAATAAAGCGACTTCCGCACTTAGATCATCATGTACACTAGCCATCATTGTAATTTTAACTGATTTTATCAAATTTTCGGCAGCACAGTTTGACTCCACAAAATATGGACTTCCAAGTACACTACATGTCTGGTGCCACACTCTTTCATAAATTGTTGAAATTCATTACTAGTAAAAGGGAGTACGATGTCAGACACAAGGGTTTAAACTAGGCCATATGTAGCAAACATTTCAAACGTAGTGGGCATCAAGCACTACGAGATTGTTCATTTTTAAAAAACTCCAGGTGAATTCTAGACAATACTGTGACAAGTCTCTTCCAAATATTCTTTTTAGTAGATGTTACTTGTCCTTATTTAGCTCACAATCACTGCAAGTTTTTACATGCTTCTCCAAATCACCGTCTTATCACGGCCACATCACCCTAGAACGAACGAGTGCTTTGATTCTCACAAAACCACAATGGCCGAGATTGAGTTTAGAAATTACTTATGGTAATATCAATTCAGGTATAACGAGATGATGTCCCCAGCAAATTACAGTACCCTCTAGAGACCATTCTAGATGATGCAAAGATCGGGTTATAGCTGCTCATTACTGATTTTGTCAGGACAGTTTTCAAGAGTACAGTGATATACCTTCGCTAGGAGTCTAACCGTAATAGTATGTTTTTCCAGCTGGTTCAACAAAATGGCTAACGAGGCTAACATTTGCATGATCATGACAATAAAACCTGTAACTTATCTGATATAGGCTCGCATAGAAAAGGTATTCTAGATTTAAAAAACATCAACTGCTAAGTTTACCATGGATGTGCTGTAAATCAAAATGATCATCATTCAGGTAAAGTGCTCACCACTTGATGCACTTTACCTGAACTACTTTCTTACCAAACACACATAACAAAGCCTTTTGATCGGTTTCTAATGTGAACCTATGTCCATAAAGAAACTGATGAACACGTTTCACCCCAAAGACACTAGAACGTGCCTCACGGTCGAATTGGGCATAGTTAAGCTCCACCTTAGTTAACTACCGCGAAATACATACTAATGGCTCATCTCTGCCATCCTACATAACATGCATTTGCGAGGCCCCACAAATGTATCTGCCATGAGCTCAAAGCGTAATTTGGGGTCGGAATGTACAACGACTTGACTAGTCAAAAATGTCCTTTTTGCATTGGCTATGGTGGCTGAACAGTAAGGACTCCAGTCCCATAGTATTTTTGGTGAAAGAAGTCTATTTAGGGAGCCAATAAATTTGCCATGCGGGAGACAAACCTGCTGTTTTGGTTTATAAATCCTAAAAAGCGCTTTGTATTTTTGTTGGACATTTTGAGGTTCTGGAGCAAACCTTACTCCATCAAGAATTTTGGGAAGGTTTAGGCATTCCATTTTTGCTTGTTTCAAAACTACGATATTTAATTTATTCCTGATTAAATTGACACTTGTTTTTCTTACCCCGAAAGCCACTATCCTGTAAAGCAGAGCATACCTCTAATAATGCCTTATCATGTTCCTCTCCTTTCCCAGAAACCAAAATGTCATCTGCAATCAAGCTCTGGGTTGCCAGTTAGGCCTATGCTATAATACCCCACTACCTAACATCCCCGTTAGGTTTGAATACGCAAACTATGGGAATAGCACAAGTGGAACAGTCAACCAGCTTCAAGAGTCCCTCGCGCACCAGTCTGTCGATTTACAGCTAAGGGGACAGGTAGAGACTCACAGTAACGGGGTTTCGCATCAGCCTGATACTGGCTTTGTAGTTCTTAAACTTGCCTAAAACCTGGCTTAAAAACGTCAGGAAATCGTTCACAAAGACTTCATCGGCAGTGACATGCTCAACTGACTCAGTAACACATTCCTAATGATTATGCTGTATGTGGAAAAATTGACTTAGGGTGAGGACAAACTTTCTTATCCAACCTTTCCCTAAAAGGGCTGGCTGAATTCCTGAGTACAAAATACGAGTCAGAATTGCAGTCTGCTCATTAAGTTTGACAGTTAATTTTACTGAACCTAGAGGTTTCATTACCTCACCTACCCAGAAATTTAATTTCGTCGATGTAGGTTCTAATTCTAAGCTAGAAAAATAGGTTTCATACCAGTACTTAGGAATTAAAGGTAAATTCTCTCACTGCTAACATCCATTGATAATTTGTGACCAATCAAATCACGATTCACTATCCATTTATTGGATAGCACATTTGAAGTAGTTATTGTATTAATATTTAATATCAAACTCTCATTTATACTCAGGCTCTTGTAATGTAATGTCTGAGTCAGAATTTTCAGACTTTTGCTAAGACTCTTTTGTGCTCTTTTTTTTAGAATACTTGAAAGGTTTTTCTGAGATGAGGTGGAGGTCAAAGTCCTGGCACTTGGCTTTCGAGACTGGCACATTCGACGTAAATGCCCCACCATCTGGCAAACTAAGCAAATGGACTGCTTCTGTGTTCATTCTGGTCGGGTATGGTTAGCTAGACCGCAACAACAGCACGTAATTTAATTTTTAAAGCTTGGATGTTTAAACAGCTTAAAAATTAAGTGCTAGAAGAGACTTTATGATCTGATGAGGCCTGAAAAATGGAAACATTTAATTCAGCTCTTTCTTGCACTAGAGCAATTTTACAGGCCTCGCCAAAAGTGACTAAACCCATTGCCATGAGTTTTTCTCGGCCTTAGCATTATGTAAGCCCAAGACAAATATGAGGGAATCTCCATGGTTGCAATTCAACGTAAGTTGCGAAATTGCTGCAATATACTCGGCAACCGATTCCCCTGACTGCTGCCCATGCGTAAATTAGTAAATTAGCTGACCCTGATAGCTGATATCTGCGTTTGTTCTAGTTTCGAGACCAAAGTTTAACATTTTAGGCCTTACAGCTGAACTCCGAAACTGAAATCTATTGCTCATAAGCGACAAAATACAATTAGGCTACTACTAGTTAAAGCCGCATTTAATACTGCATGAATACCCGCTGTCCGAGTTATTGGCCTGGAAGCAACAATGGTCTAACAAATATTTTTTTTGAAAACTGCGGGCCAATCTGTAGACAAAAATGAAACTATAGTAACAGCCATACGATAAGCCTACGATTAGTGCAAGCATTTATACGCATAAATTCTTGGAAGACACTTCCCCCTCTCCCCACCCTACCCGTTAGTTACGTAGCTGCCAGTCAATTACTTGTACTTTCAAGAAAGAACCTACATGGACAGCCATACGATATGCCTACGATTAATGTTGTCATTTATATGCATAAATATTTTTTTTCACTGATCTTTCTTGGAAGACACCTTCCCCCCCCCCCCCCTCCCTCGCCCACGTGTTAGTTATGCCACTGCCAGTCAATAACATGTACTTTCAAAAACGAAACTATATTGACAGCCATACGATACGTTTACGATCAGTGAAGGTATTTGTATGCACAAATAATTTTTTTCGCAGATCTATCTTGGAAGACACTCCCCCACCCCACCTGTTAGTTACGTCACTGCCAGTCAATAACATGTACTTTCAAATAATATTACAGCTAGCCTGCTACTAGCTAAATGTCCGTCACTGTCTCATTAGCAGAGGCGGATTCATATTAATATTTATATATTTATATTTGTATTTATTTTGGCAGGGGCGGTTTCCCCCTTTGTGATAGGCCAATTAGTGTGATCACATTACAGATAAACTACTACTAGGCTAGGCGGCGTGTGCGTAACTATTAATTTTACTTAAGTGGCGCAATGTAACTTGATTTTGTCTTGATTCCGAAGCACCCCTTCACTGTTTAAGTAGCAAAAACTCAACGACGAACAGCCCCTTCAGATAACTTCTATTAAATAATTTTTGAGTCCAGAGCGTTGATGTTGGAAATGAGAACTTATCCCACCAAAGTATTGCAACAATAGATCTCTTTGGACGTCGTGTAAACAAACATTGTTGATGCATTGCTGCTCGATTCCAAATGCCCCATCACTGTTCATGCAACCATGGTTTTTCGATCAGCGTCTTTTGGGTAAAGGTTGGGAATCTTCCATTCTACTTGCGTCAAAAACTTCATTTACGCCAAAATAGTTTTCAGACGGCGCTCGCAATCGCAAGCGGCAATAGTATTTGCTAAAATAGCATTGTTTTGAGTTATGGATTGCTGCCAATCCTACGTGTTTTGTCCAAAAAATACCGAATAAACGAATTGTTCCGGCCAGGAAATATTTATGTGATGCCTAGAACATGTATAAACAGAATAACGACGACAAAACGAATATAGTACGTAAAGTTTAAGTTTAAAAAATATTTAAAACAGGATAAAAAAAATATTGAATGGATAAAGCTCGACAACAACGCAAACTTTTTCATTGTTGTCGAGCTTTATCCATTCAATATTTTATTATCTTGTTTTAAATATTTTTTTCTAATTAAACTTTATGTACGATATTTGTTTTGTGATCGTTATTCTGTTTATACATGTTCTAGGCATCACATAAATTTTTCCTGGCCGGAACAATGCATTTATTCGGTATTTTTTGGACAAAACACGTAGGATCGGCAGCAATCCGTAACTCAAAACAATGCTATTTTAGCAAATATTATTGCCACTTGCAATTGCGAGCGCCACCTGAAAACTATTTTGGCGTAAATGAAACTAGAAATGGAAGTTTCCCAACCTTTACCCAAAAGACGCTGATCGAAAAACCATGATGCAACGAAAACCCAATGACGAATAACCCTTCAAACAACTTCTTTTAAAAATGTTTAAAAGATGTTTTACAATAGACCTTTTGGAACGGCACGATAGATATTGTTGCACACGCAATGACATCGCCAAGGAATATGCTGATCAATTGTTATTGCGAGCGGGATATTCAGTCGGTTAAAGCCATCAATCGTGGGCCATTCGGAAACAATTGCCATTTTCGCCCCATGAAGACCACCCGGTCACTCGCAAGAAAGTTTATCGAATGTTTGAACGATCTCTCTCGGATTTTTGCCGTCGCCAACCATCCACCCACCATCCTCGATCTTCAAATCGGTGAAGGCTGACCTCACCGAAGCCTGGGTCTCTAATATGGCGAGTGAGAATAGCCATAAGCGATCTCACCGCTCATCCAAAGGTCTGCACAAGAAGAACTGCTCTTCCAATCCCGTGCATGTTGGCAGCCGGCCAGACCAAGATGCCATCCCAATGCCGCCAGATGAGGACTTAAACCTGGATTTGGCTTCTGCATTCAATCGCCAACAGGCCAAACAACAGGCTCTTCCTCCATGTCGTATCCACTTCCTTGCACGCTTCAGTACCGATGACGTCTTTCACTATTCCCTTGGCCGGCCTTGTGAAAACTGTTGAGGATGTAATCCCAGACTGTTTCTTGTACAAGCCTTCGAAAACCACCAACACCCCCGCCATCGACAGAGGCTTAACAACCGGCATTGGATTTGCTTTGCGTGACAAGAACCTTAAGCAACAAACCCATCTCAGACAATCGACCACTCTCTTTACTTGTCTCCTTCGCAACAGTGGCACCATTTTCGGATGCAGCGAATCCTTGGTACTGGACAAAGAACTTCTGCCGTCCAGGACTGGCAGAGAAGCCTCTTTCTTCCCCTCAACTGGTGACAGAACCGCTCCCAAGAACTTCGACACCTATCTAGTATCGAAGTTTCTAAATGCTGAAGTCAAGAAGGATTTTGGAACAGCACTCTACATCCCCAGGAAACCTGAAATTCCATCCTTCGTCCTTTTCGAGATCAACATGTGCCTTCGTTTGGGCTTTCGTGTTGCCTTGCACACCTACGTTCTGAACAAGGCCGTCAATGCCAACTGTGAGAAACTCTTATCTTCTCCATCGCCTGAAACTACCAAGGAACTGCTGTCCCTCATTTCACAACTGCTTCAGAAAACCTGTTTTTCCACTTACCATGCCATGAGCTGGTTTACCAGGGCTTTGTTCAACAACACCCAGCAAATATAAATTGCGGAACCAACCGATCCATGAGAGCGACACATTGTTTCGAGTCACGATTCTGCCCCTCGCTCCACACTTGGATGTATCACGCAAACCGAAGGCTTCTAAACTTCCTTCATCAGTGAAGAGCTTCCCAAAACAACCTCCTGCTCCTTAGTCTCAACAACGAAGCAACTAAACCAACTGGATAAAGACGCTACAACCGTCAGGTCCCGGGACCCGCCACAACAAAAACGCCCAACACTTCTTCTGCTCAAACAAGTCCTTTTGCTACAATCAGTCTTCGCGACCAAAAGGATCGATGAAGGCCGGAACCCGCAGCCTTCATGGAACCACCCCGGACAGGCAAAGCCGCCACTCGTCTCCTGGATGAAGGCCCTCCCAGAAACAGAATCGATGATGGCTTCGCTCGAATTCCAGTGGGAGCACCCCTTCACCATTTTCTCCCAGCCTGGGAAGCAATGACGGACAACCAGGAAATTTTTTCAATAATACGCGAAGGCTTTCGTTTCGCTCATCGTGACTTGCAAACACGCCGCTCGCTCCTTCGCTCCCATGGCATCTTTCATCCCATCCGACACCTCAGCTTTCAGCAGAAATTCAAGAACACCTTCTCACGAAGGAAGCAATCCTCCTTTGTCCTCAACCAGTCGGAACAGGGTTTTACGGCCACATCTTCCTATGCCCCAAGAAGTCAGGAGGAGAAAGATGATTTTTAATCTCAAACCCCTAAATCGTTATATGGAAAAACACCACATAAAAATTGAAACACTGGGATCAATATGCCAATCACTAAAGCCCAACAATTGGACCATCTCAACAGACGTAGGATATGCTTATCTTCATGTTCCCATTCACAAATCAGTACAGCACCTCTTCTGCTTCTTCTATCAAGGCAACATTTACCAGTTTCAATGTCTACCATTCGGACTGAACGCCACTCCAGGATCTTCACCTGGAATCTCAAACCAATTCTGGCCCACCTGCACCAACTCGAGATGGAAGCAAGTGCATATCTCGATGATTGGATCCTAAACAACCAAGACCCAGCCAAACTGCTGGACAACGGAATACCCCATCACCCTGCTCAACATACTAGGGTTCAGAATCAACCAAAAGAAGTTCAAACTTCAGCCATCCCAAAAATTCATCTTCTTGGGGGTCTCATTCAACCTAGAATCACCAACACTGAGACCACCATCAGACAGGCTCGAAGACCTTCTGGACCAAATTCGAGTTTTTCGACATCAACCTCAACACTCTCTAAAAGAACTGAACTCCCTCGTCGGGTAACTGGACTCCATGGCGAATCTTGTCCCCTACTGAAGATGGATGACCAGACCACTCCACCACTTCTGCATCAATGAATGGTATCCCGAAGCTCATCCAAACCAACAAAAGCCAACAGACTCGAACTTCCGAATGGAGACCCTCCTATGGTGGTCGGACATCTCAACACTTTCATAGTCCGTGCCACTTCACGAACCACAACCAGAAATTCTTCTCTTCGATGCCTCTCTAGAAGGATGGGGAGTACACATAGGCGATAACCAGACGTCCAGTACCTGGACCAAACAATACCAAGATCACATCAATATCCTGGAACTCAAAGCTGTTCTAAAAGCTCCCATTTTCAACTTCTCGTCAAGAGGAAAGTGATACAAGTCAGAAAGGACAACACAATAGCCGTCGCCTACATCAGGAAAGAGGAAGGAACAAGATCAAGAAAACTCCATGAGATAACATTGTCGATCTTCAACCTCTGCATCCAGCTGAAAACGACAATCCTACCATTACACATCCCAGGGAACAGGAACGTCATTGCAGACGCTCCATCTCGGAGGAACCCACCAACAGAGGAATGGTCTCTCAAGAAATCCATCTGCGGCGCCCAGATTTGGGGCACCTCAATGATCGACTTATTCGCCAAGAGGCAGAATGCTGAACTTCCCCACTTATCAGCTCAATTCCAGACGAGAAGGCAACAGCAGTGGACGCTTTGACATTTCCATGGAAAAAAACTTTACGCGCACCTCTTCCCTCCTTTCAAACTTCTACCTCAAGTTCTGGCAAAAATAAAGAAGTCAAGTGGTCTCTTCCTTCCGATCACTCCAAACTGGCCAGCAGCAGCATGGTTCTCATACCTCTTAAGCCCACTGGTTGACACACCAAGAAGCTTCCCTCAGATGCAAGACCTGCTATCACAACAAAAAGGCACTAGATTCCACCCGAATCTCAACACTCTTCCCTACACGGGTGGCTACTATCCTCAAACTCCTCAAGAAGGCGGGCATTCATGGAGACGAAGAATCTCGTATTGACAGCAAAGCAATCGAGACAGCAACAAACAGATTCTATGACAACCACTGGACAAGATGGTTTTATTGGTGTGACAAAACGGGAATGAGCAGCTGGAAACTCCCAAATTCTGGATGACTACCGCATGTCTTCACTGATCAATTCATTCGAGATCAAACGACCAGCAATTGAAACGCATTGTGCCCGACTGGGACCTCTCCATCGTATTGAGAACCTTCCTAAAAGAGCCTTACGAACCCCTAGTCAACAGCTCCATTAAAATCCTAACAAGAAAGACTGTCTTTTTAGTAACACTCGCAGCGAGTCTCCGATGTAGCGAAATACAAGCATTTTGGGCTGACCTGTCTTTCTGCATTTTTGCGCCTGATTTCTTGTCAGTAACCCTTAATGCCAAGAACGAATTTCTGAGCGAAAACACAACAACCATGCGAACCGACGAAACCAATAGTCATCCCAGCCTTATAACCATTGGTAGGACAGGAACCCGAACGTTTCCTCTGCCCCGTCCGTGCACTCCGCCACTACATCTCAAGAACCGCCACTACGTTCCTTTCGTGTCTCTAGAAACTCGAAAGGGAAGGAACCAACTTTTTCTGCCCACCGCAAGAAGCTTTGGCGAATCCTATAGCACAATGGATCCGCAAAACGATCAAAAGTGCCTATGAAGAGTCCAGCATCAACTGTGAAGAAAATGGCATCAGGATAACAGCGCATGAATTGAGAGCAATCGCCACGTCTTGGGGATTTCACAACGCCATCCCAATAGCAGACATCCTGGCAGCAGCATCATGGCGAAGCAGCTCCGTCTTCACGTCCAATTACTTCCGTAAGATGACGAAGCTGGCTGAAGGACTACATCGTCTGGGCCCAATCGTCGCAGCCACATGTGTAATCCAACCTGCCTTAAGCACTCAGAAATTAAGCAGATGGATGGAGAAGACATAAGCAGGTCTTACACCTTAAAACAACGGCCCTTTTCAGGGCCACCATATCCAACGAAAGAGAACCAAATTCCTGTTTTCCGTTTTTCTGAATAAAGTGCGAATTGGTGAAACGTTTTGGGGGAACGCCGGTTCGTAACCCTAGGGCGCCCGTCAAGGCGGTGCTCGTCACCTACAACTTTGACGAGGTTTGGGTCTGTTAATACAAAAATTAACAGGTAATGTATGTTTTCTTACTAACAATAAGACACTGTATTTTGCCGGCCCCTCTGCTAGGGCCGGCTGTAAATGGTATAATTTGTCTAACGAAAACATACATAACCAAACCCGCCATACCTCCCCTCTTGAGTCACCGCATGACAAAATCGAGAGGAAAAATAATGACAAACGAAGGCGCAAAACCGCTTTTATAAAGGTTATGACGCCGGCGGCTACAAGACACCGAAAAACCTCCAGGGACATGCAACGTTCGAGAAATTAATGCTAAAATTAACAAGTTATGTATGTTTACCTTAGAAAAAAACAACCATATTCAGCCATCCCACGCAGAGGGACCGGCAAAATACAGTTTTATTTGTTACACGTTAGTTTCAGAATAATTTCCCTGATTATCAGATTTACTTTTTTTTTAATCAGACTTTTAAATTAGGCCTATATAAACACCATTTCACGCAGTTTTTCACATACTTGATAGCCAGAAAATATCAAGTAACAGCGATGAAAATACGTCTAATAAAAATCCCAGTTTAACTTTCATTATTTTGGCAATTTTCTCGTGTTCGTACCTGCTGACCTGCAGAATTTTAGGCGAACAAACACGTACGCAAACACACAGGCAAACGAAGCAGAATGTAATTTTCTAATGGCGTTACATTCGTAATTGAAAACTTCCTACCTTATCGATATAAATGTCGTTTATAGTATTGCTTGTATTCATTGTCTTCCAAAGGTCTTCAACTCCCATTCCTTCGACCCATTTGGTCAAGCCTAAAGTTGTCTGGAAGCATTCCACAGGCAGCAGTGAGATATTTTGTTGTTGTGCCAACTTCAGAACGGATATTTGGTCCAAGTTGAAAATGGTGATTGACGGAAACTGCACTTCATTTTGTACTATAATTTTAACATCCACGGCCACTGGTTGGGAGAAATAGTAACGCATTCCATTGTACACTTGATAACCACAGATTGACAGGCATCCGAGTAAAATAACGCTCCAGATCAGTCGAGTGAAAACCGGATTTGACGAAGAGACCACCTGAGAAAGACCTTGGATTGGAAAATCGCCCTTTTGTGATTTTGTCTCCGCTATCGTAAGTCGAACCATACGACGTATTTTGTTGTTGAAAGTATTGTCGAGGAATCGTGTTCTGGGTAAGTGAGCCATTGTTTGTGTTGTGTCCGTGGCCGTCTACATAGGAACGGGTGATTTCTGGTTGTTCTTGTTGTCATAGACATAGACATGCAAACACAAAAGATTGGTACGAGCAAGATTAAATTACGTATAACACAAACCCGGTAATTTTGTGGCATTTAAAATAAATGTCTTAATGTGGCACATAACGTTGTTTTCTAACTCTACTTCGAATAAATGAATGTGTGTATTATGCACACCCATTTAAACGAAATACCGATAGCAAGCAAAGGGTATACGAGACCAAAAACTGCAATTTCCGTTGCGTAGTTGCAGTTTCCGTTGTACTATTTCTTTTCTATCCAAATTGGTTTGCTTACAGCAACCGTTTAGATTCAATGTTTGTAATTAATGCACGTAACGTTTGCTGTAGTTTTTCAGCTTTGAGTAATAAAATATAGCGTTCACAGTATGACAGTAGTTGCAGGATGTTTGTACAGACCACGCAAATTTAATTAGCATGGGCGAGTATAGAAGACATTTATGCATGTGCTGCATTACATATCATGACTGCATGGGCGTCATTCGTGTCGATGGTCATAGCAAACCACAGTGTTCAAGAAATTTTTATGACACCCACACTGGTTGCAGTAAAAATTGACTAAAATGCGCTTAAGCGTATCCGCTTTAAACTACGTGACACTAACTCGCACAACGAATAAATCGAGATAAAATAAAAAAAACTCCTCGTAGCTTATTAATAAATAAAGATGGAAAAACTAAACCTTCTGTGTGTGTATTGAGTAAGAAAATCTATCATTTGGTATGGGGAAGATCGTATGGTATGGCTACAGGGGTCCTGCACGGGAAGAAACCCCAAATTGTTGTATGTATAGGGGAGGTTTCAGATAATACACCAATGGAAAGGTATTAAAACAAGGAAAATATCAACATTTTAACATGTTGATAATCTCAGCCACATCCAACATGGCGTCCTTTAAGATCTTCGTCTGCATTTATCTCATGTTCGTTAGTCCGGATCTAACTGACTTACACAATAGACAGGTCACAGAAAGGGAAAAAATGGTATGCAAGTGTTCGCTACCATACCGAATTAAGGAAGGTTTATTTTCTAGATTTTTTTCGGGAGGGGGGGGGGAGTTGGGGAGACTCTCTACTTTTCCTTCAGCGAACAACACCTTTGTAATTCGATATGGCAGAGAATATCGAACAGACCATTTTGTTCTTTATCAGTCTTTCTAAATTATAACATACTTAAAAAAACTGGGATTAGATCATAGTTATACACATCAACGGGCGCTATATGAGACATTGTTGACATCATCAACCGGATTTTAGTGTTAATATATTTTCCCCGTTTTCCTTGTTTTAAAACCTTTCCAGGGATACGTTACATCTCCTGCATACCCAATAATAGATTCCCCCTGCCCAATAGGGCAGTGACACAACGTTGTATTATTGTACATAACTCTATGCTGGAGCCAGTAACTGGGATAGCTGTAAGGGGCACAGGATGGGGAAAAGAAGGGCGTCTTACTGAAGACAATGCTATAAGAGTTGATTTCTTAGGCCTATAATGTGCGATTTTTGTCGATTTGTTGCAGTTCTAAATAAAGATTTCACTTGCTTAAAAATGGAGTGGAATCTTTATTTTCCAATTACAGCCTAGCAGCAGAAAGGACTGGAGAAAAGAGCGTTTTTTTAAGCCTATGAAATCCTCTCTCAAAGCACTGTCTTGACTTGAAGAGCCGTTGTTTAACCCTCCATTTTAATCTAGTGCCCCTTGCAGCTATCTCTCTTGTAGCCAATATGACGTCACATGACGCTGCTGCTCTATAAGAGTGTCCCAATACGAGTTTTGTATTTCCATCGTTATTCATTCAAAAACTACGAAGTTGACCTAGAATTTTTAAGACATCCACGGACTTAAAAGCGACCAATTTAATGTCTTTGACCTCCCCCCCTCGTCGTAACAGGGAAAAAAATTAGATTGCAGTGCTGCATGTGTTGATATGATATAATGTAAGTTGTAATTTTTTTAGACGTTTACCATTTTGAAAAAGAAGCCAACACTTTAAGTGCGTCGCTGCGAATTTCAAAGTTGATTTTTTTAAATCTCCATTGTGATTTTTGGGGTCGTATTTTAATCTCCCCAAAACAAAATGCCAAGTGACATCAAATGCCAAGTAATTTCACTAAGTTAATTCCACTGAGTAATCAGTTATTTGCTTATGCGAAATTTTACTAGTGTTTCATTAAAACGATTGAATTTCGATACTTTCGTGAAATTTGTAACCTCTGTTTTCTCGTTCCTTCTCCTTCGTATTCCTTCATGAAAATTTAGAGCGATGACTGCAACCCTTTTTAGTAGGGTCGCCACATTATAGATTGATTTAGAGCTATGTCATTTAAACACAATTTAAAGAATTAAAAAAAAAACTTGTTAACCCTAAAACGACCGACGAGGGTCTCGCGGGACCCCCACAAGTAGTATTTTGAAAATTGTATCAGCAAAAAAAAATTGACAGTGAATTTTGTTGGACATTGTTTCCTAACGTATTTTTAACATTTCCAGAGACTTTCTATATGATCTAGATATTTTCCCGAAATTTAGGCTTTGTGAGACTTTGCCGTAGGACAGTTTTTACTGTAGCATGAAAGTAAGCTGCAGCCCTCTGTTTGATAAAAAAAAAATGGATTTATAACATAATTTTGATTTTCCCACGTGATACTGATTATTTCTACATAATTTTCCTGCATAAAAGTTTTTTTTTCGTTCTGATAACTACGATTTGTGAAGTTTTACTCATACATGGTTTTTGACGCAAAATGAACGTAAGCAACAGATTTCTATTTTTATAAAACCTGGTTTTATTAAAAAATATCATGTCCCTTGATAACTAGTCTCTTTAAAGTGTCTCTTTTAGTCAAATAAAAATTATGAAACTAAAGTTTGGCTATTTTGTAGAGCTAATTAGGTGGGGGTGTCTGGGGACCCCCTGACGGCCGCCAAAGTTGAAAAAAATATGTTGGCCGTTCTAGGGTTAACAAAATGAAACGACGTCATACCCGTTGTAACACGAGACCATTCTTCAAATAAGTAATAGTTATCGATTTTTAACTCACGGCTGCCATCATTGGCACGGCTCGAGTATGCAAATAGGTGAAGAGCGGAGCCCGAGACGTATTGCATATGAGAGCCCGGACAATAATCGCAGCCGTGGGTTAAAAATGGAAAACCGCTAGATTTTAACTAATAAATTATTTATACCACGGTTGGGACGTCAAGCTAACTCGTATTTAATTTTTGTGTTTGTGTTTTGTGAAAGTTGCTTCAAGAAATCCGGTAATCAATCAGTACGTTGCATGAATGAAGGTGATTCCATTTTAGTTTATGGAAGGGGAAGTGGGAAGTTGACGAGTCCTTTGGGTCAACTTTGTGGAGGGAGGGGGGGGGGGTGGACGAGAAGGAGACACGCGTCCTTTGGCCAGTTTTCACGCTATAAGCTCGCTCTTGTTTTTGAAGCAGTTCGAGTGAGAAAACTTCCATAAGAGGGAGGGGGGGATTGAGGCTTAATGGCGCGTCGACAACTTGGTCACTAGCGCCAACCTCAGTCACTTCCATAAGAGGTAGCAGGGATAAAATAACATTGTGCTGGGACATTCTGGCAAGGTATGTAATTCATTTTGTGCGTATGTACTTTGAGAATTGTTAAAAAAATACGGTAATAGGTTATCGGTATGAATGAAGGTCATTTCACTTTAGTTTGTGGAAGGGGGAGTGGGGGAGTGGGTGGGAAGGGGACACGCGTCCTTTGGCCAGATTTCACGCCATAAGCTCGCTCTTGTTTTTGAAGCAGTTCGAGTGAGAAAACTTCGATAAGAGGTAGCACGGATAAAATAACATTGTGCTGGGA